>CABEEJ010005218.1:0-40497 GCA_901482245.1 Timema douglasi
TCTTTTGAGGTTAGCCCATAATACATTTTGGAACACTTTAAGATATAGTTTTCTAAATCCTCCTCTTCTTCAGTTGTGAATATTTTCCGGCAGTCATACAGAGGCCTCATCACAGCCTGTTTTCCACGAGCTTCTTTTTCTTGATTCTTTACATATCTGAATATAGTTGAATATTTGATCCCTTTTTCCTTGGCTGCTTTGCGTAGGCTCATACCTTGCTCAACCAATTGTACAGCATCTTTCATATTTTCTGCAGTGACGCTCCCAATTGCTGTTTTTCTTACACGATTTCGTACCATAGCTACCTGCTGCAAGAACACAAGGAACCCTTTTGTTTAATAATCACAAAAGTTTATTCTACAGCAATATATTTACTTTTAAAAATAAAAAATATAGTTCAAAATAATGTTGAGGAAACTTTGATATCAATTGGCAACTACATCTATTAATTTCTTAAAGAGGATATATATATAAACAAGGAATAAAAATTCAAAAAATTTGATAACTATAAAAAATAACAAGTTGGGACCTAAATAATACTTCAATATATGATACCTCGCTATAACATATATTATATTAGGCCCAAACCAGAGGAAAAAATATTTTGAATTTTTTTTGGGCACAGTAAAACATTAAACTTGGGTCACAGTGAAACGTTCCACTCTGCCCCAGGCTTTTATGTTTCACTGTGACCCCACTGGCCTTCCATGACATAAATAGATGTAGCTTTGAAAATTGTCAAGATACAAATAGGTAGCTCACCTTGACTCACAGATCTTTTATACTGATACAAATGAGCACTGTACAATAAACCTAAAATTAAAACACTAATCACAATGACAAAATGTAGAAGACCACGAAATTTTACTTCCACTGCCTCTAAGCATAGGACACCATTTTTCTCACAAGCTGGCAATGGCAGCGCTGTTAAAACTGTATGGTAGTTTGGGAGGCTAGTTCGACAAACTACCACCAAAGCTCCACTATTCCGTCACTTTTTTGTCAGCCAGGAGACAGATTGTTTCAATATGCCCCTTGTGCCACTGTGCCTTAATTATTTGCATTATATCAACAAAATCCTGAATTGTATCCATTCTGAATGGTCTCCATTCAGACATTTTCTTAAACAAGCACCACAAATAAAAAGTCTGATTTGTATCCATTTACATAATATCCACAAAATCCTTAATTGTATCTATTTTGAGTGGTCTCCATTCAGACATTTTCTTAAACAAACACCACATATAAAAAGTCTGATTTATATCCATTAGAAATATTTGCACCCTGGTCTAGGCCTATACAAACTTATATGGTTGGGTAGAGAATTGATTTGGGTACCCGTCATTTGGCCTAAAGTGTAGGCCAAATGACTTTAGGCCAAACGACTTTAGGCCAAATGACTTTAGGCTAAATTACTTTTTGTAAAATTAAATTTTAGGCCATTTATTTAAATGGTGTTTATGTGGTCTTCGAAAACATCCGTTAAGATTTATAGTGATGTTTCTAGATGACGCGGTGTGTACTATTTAGTTAAATAGTATATACTACCGTTCCAAAATACATTTGTCCTTTCTCAATTTACTGTTTCCCAAGGTATAACAACACGTCCATTAATCTGTAGTACCACTTTTGTATGTTGAACTTTTTGCAATGCCAAAGTTTTGTAAATTTACTATTTTTAGTATTTTTAGTTAAATAGTATATACTACCGTTTCAAAATACATTTGTCCTTTCTCAATTTACTTTTGCCCAAGGTATAACAGCACGTCCATTAACCTTTAGTACCACTTTTGTATGTTGAACTTTTTGCAATGCCAAAGTTTTGTAAATTTACTATTTTTTGTAACGTTTTGTACCCGTGTCCTTTCTGAGTAATTAGCATATAAATGTGGCCACTACATATATATAATTTAGTATTATTTTGAATTTTGGCAATTTTTCATTGCCGAAGCTTTGAATTAGTTTTTATACCGGCTTTTACAATAAAGAAAAAGTTGTGGAACCCTACCCATTTTGAGTAATTAACATACAAATGGGGCCACACCATGGTGATAATTTTGTATTATTTTGAATTTTGAACTTTTTTCAGTACCAAAGTATTTTTTATCTGCCTTTCCACGTGTACTTGTTTACTAATTTTATTAAATGAATTAATCAAACATTCATATTTTCTATAATTATATTAACTTATGAGAGTTTGGCTAAGGCTTCGTTTACATTAAAGTTGGGTAGATACATTTTTTCTATCGAATTATCTAAATCAGGTTTTCTCAAACTTTATGCACTTGACCCCTAGTTGAACATTAAAAGTAATTGTTAGGTCCCACTTTCTTGGTATAAAAATAACTTTTAAGTTTTAACGTTAAAATACAAAACTGATGCACTTATTATTTCATTGATTTCTATAATTTATAATAAGAACGTTGTAGAAGTTATGAAATATTAAGAATAGTAAGGTTGAAAATATCCATAAAATTTCAAGTTTGTTTTAACATTTTATTACGTAAATACTGTTTATAGAACATATGTAATTGTCATTTGGAAGAATGAGTTTTTTCCTATCACAGAGATGGTTTGTTAGCTTATGTTTTTATAACACACAAAGGAAGGCCTTTTTCAACTTCTAGTCGAATTCTGTAGTTAAATTTATCATACTTGTTAAGAAATTACTTTCATACAAATAGCATATAGATGCACATTTCAAAATTAATTTGATTGCTTCGTAAGTCAAACAGAATATTCATTTTTACAGTCAATCAGATCTTTAGCAAGTTGGAGGAACTGAAAATTTGGTTCACAGATAAAAACGATGCTGCGCCTCACAGTTTGAGAAACCCTGACCTAAACTACCAAAAATAAAATTTCAAATACGTGTGAGGCGAGAATTTTTTTTGTATGGGATGAAGTCACATATTAACTACTACCTATAAGAAGGAACCAAAATATATATTTTTTAAATGTTGGAAATCTTTGCATAGCTATTTGCTGGCTTACGTGGATACATTGCTGTAATGAACACCAAAATAAATAGTTTAAATTTACTATCTAATGAACAAAACTAAAAACGACTAATTTAAATGCAAAACAATAAAATAACTTAAAACATACCAACATTTAAGACACAACTGCAAGCACGTAAACTATGCTTCTTTTACGTGAAGGCATTGTTGCAATGAATAAAAAAAGATAATTAAATTGAAAGACTCACTCTAGTAAACACCTTAGCATATCAAACAAATTGTTCTGTTAGTAATTGTTTCTATTAGTTTTGGAAATTCTTCCCCTCTACTTGACAATCATTATTTCTCTAACTTACATTTAAACACTAATAGTGTTAAGACTTATTTCGTTACCTATTAGTTATACTTCTACCTGCCAACCAAATTTCAATTTTCTACTACACTTAAAAGTTTTTTTGATAACTTATCCTCTCCCCCCTTAATTTCCTGGAGTTACATTTTCAAATGTTCAGCCTTTATAGTTATTTGGAATTATGCATTTACCGGCTTGCCAAATTTCAGTTTTATACCACACTGCACTGAGATGTAGTTGTTTATATTAGTTTTGTAGATTTAGAACCTCTCCATCCCTCAACCGCCTTTTCCCAACTCACTTTGAGAAATTTACTCTTATATTATTTGGGTTATCTGGAGTTTGATTTATCTCTACCTATTTGAGTTTTTTATTTTATACCTTATCTCAAAATGTTTTTTCCTATTACAGTCCATCACCACTATTTTTCAGAATCACATTCTAAATTATTATTATTATTTAAATGTTTATTTGTATTGGTGTCCATACCTGCTTAACGAATTTAAGTTTGTTACCACACAGAGAAGTAAAATAATGTATTAGTTTTGAAAATGTTAAGCTCCCCACTCCCCTCCTTCCCACCATTTTTCCAACTCCCACTGAGAAATTTCAAATTTTAAAATTTATTTGGTTATCTTGATGTGTCCTTATACCCAAGGTTACTCAATGATCTCTGTATAACTGGATGGACATCTGCGACTGTCGTCTGCACACCATTCTGCGACTGTCGTCTGCACACCATTCTGCGACTGTCGTCTGCACACCATTGTATAAGAGAGAAGAAAACTTTCGGGTATCTCTTTCTCATTTACACACAAGGCAATGTGGCATTTTGACATAGTTCGCTAATTTGTAATAATATATGAGATATATTATTGTATGATTAGTTGAATTAAATATATGCGTTAGTAAAAGGCTTGCAAAGGATAATAAGTTCAGCACTCCTGACTTGTTTCTTTAAATAAGTCGATGTAGGCTAATATAGTAATACTTCCTACCAGCCTATAACCTAAATGAGTGTTTGAACTTCTACATATAGTTAAGGGGACACAGTACCCAAAAGTTTATAAAAATTAATAATAATATTATAAAGTTTCCTCTTTACATAGATACCAAACACATAATAATTACTTGTATATTTGCTAGTCAAAATAAAATTTTACTATTCAACGTCGCATATTGTTTTGGTTCAGGGACACATTTTGTGAGGACTATCGTTTCCACTATCTACTATATTTATAAAATTTGTAGAAATAAATTTTCTATCCGTCTATGATACCACTTTGTGATAGATCTCTTATGATTTATTTCTATAGGTTGCTAATAATATATTTGTTCCATTGTTTCTAAACAAGCCGTTTATAAACTTTGTTTATGTATTGTTTGCAATTCAATTCATAATTAGTTACTTATAGTGTTTTTTACTAATAAAGTGATATATATAATGCCCAGGTCAAAGGTGTTTGGTAAACGATAGTTTTCGGGAAATAAATATCGCGTGACAAAAGAAATAACAACTCTCTCAAGTGAAACTTCTTCAGAAATTTGCATGACCCCAAATGACGATCCAAGTCAAAGTCCTAGTGGTTCTACTTCTTTCGGTTCATCTGGAAAAAAAACTCAAATATCTGGATACGTGTGGTGTCAAAATCGAATATCTTTCAAGTAAAATGTTCGAAGGAAGTATTTCTTTAGATTTAAATATATTAGTATATAAGAACATTTTGAGAACTGTTAGATGCCGTAACTGTGGTGCTGAAGATTCTGTTGGATTAGTTGAGCTTCCTGATAAAAGACAAGGTATCGTTGCGAACTTACTGCTCGTGTGTATAATGCTGATTGTTCATTTATGACTTCAAGTAGAACAGAAAGTGGTCATTATGATGCAAATTTTAGACTTGTGTATGCCTTCCGAAGTATAGGCAAAGGCCAGGCGTCGGCAGAAACATTTTGTTCCGTCGTGAACTTACCACGACCACCGAATTTTTTTTTTAATATAACAAAGTAATTAGCAATTCTGTAGAGAAAGTTGTAGTAAAAAAAGGTTTGAAGAGAAAGAAGAGGATCAAGATGATCCTGAATATGCTGCAGGAATGCATTAGATAAGAAAAAAAAATAAAGAAAAAATATTAAATCGGTAAAAATTGCTATATAATTTTAAAATAGATTTATCTCAAAACTACATTTTTTAGTGTTTAGGTACACATATCTCAAAATCTATTCAACCAATTTTTATTTAAAAAATACCGGTTAGTCATGGAGAGGTACTAATTAATAATAAGAAGCAAAAAGTTTCTCTAGCAATTAATAGGGAAAATATAAATTATTATAAGTGAAATTAGAACCGGCAAAAGAGTATTAAAACATTCAAATAGAAAAAAATTCAGAACTTCATCATTCATCATCCAATCTCAATTTTGCTTCTTATTAATACTTATAAAGCTATAACTAACATCCACTATAAATTTCAACACGTTTGATGAAATGGTTTGCAAAATATATGTACCGACAAAATGGCAAATTTAGCCTAGCCAGGATAGGGACTACTGTGTCCCCTTATGTGGTTAAGTGTTGAGTAGTTAAGTACCCTATTTCATTAAAGTTATTGAACATTAAATATAATATGGCTTCTGAAAGCACTAAGCTATACAAGCTATGAGTCAACTTTAAATATATTTTAATATAGTAATATTTCATACAAACCTATAACCTAAATGATATAGTTTGAATGTAAAACTGCTACACAAAGTTTGTCATTCAAATAAATGTAATTAAGTTTTAATTTACCTTTTTTCACTATAGCTACCGAACTTTCAATATTATAATATTGTTTCTGAAACCAATATATAAGCTAATAGTCAACTTAAAATATATTACAGTCTTGGCAGAATGTAAACAACATGAGCGATATATACATATTTTAATATATTAAATATTTTATTCGTATATGCAGATATTAACTTTAAAACTGAACTATATATATCCTTTAACCTAAATGTGTCTTCAGCCAAATAAGCTATAATACTTACTATTTTCAAACAATATACTTTTATTAGCCAGAAACACGTTTTTGCATAAGAAAGTTGAAAAACCGTTAAATCTGTTCCCGCGCAACCAAGCAGATGACAACATTAATTGTCATGATTTGGTCCTTTGCAAGGATGTGTGTATGTCCATCCAGTATAGTATAGAGATCATTGTGGTTACTAGAGTACGAGACAGGGCCGTTCCCTACACCGGCCAGCATTATACAGCTCTACCCTAGTGCACAACACTGCTGTGACGTCGTCTCGTGGCCTAGCCGAGCTTGCAGTACATGTAAGTGTGCTGTGTCGCGCTCGTTATTAGCTTCTTATTTATGTCAAGTATGCTACCAAAGTCACTGTGAATAATAAATGTCTGTGTGTTTGGTAAGCTTTCCTATTATTTATGCGTGAAGTGTTACGAAAAATATCGTAACAATACTACCGTTGCCGTGTGCAATAAAAGTCATCTAACTAAGGCATATGGTGTTATTCTAAACAATTTCCTAAAGATTTTGATTCACTACTGAACGGGATGTAAAATGGAGTCCTGATCCGTACTTTATTTGCTCAGAACATTTTTTCCATGATGATTATGAACAAGACCTTCAGGCCTAGCTGCTAAACTTGCCTAAGAAAAACAAATTAAAATTTCTTGTTGTATCCTCACTTACTTGTGGTGTCTCCAAAAATGTTATTCACGGGAAAAATATTACCTGTGAATCTAATAATTAAATTAGATTGATGAAACAAATAGTAAGTGATATTGCGGGTAAATATATTTGAAGGACGTGTCACCCCCAATATTTCTACTTTCTGAGAAAGTCCATCCATCCATCAAGTTATCCATCTGACCTTAAAGCATACTTTAGAAACATTATGCCTTAAATGTGATAAATATCGTGGCTGTATTATATAAATATGTTTTGTACAAGATCATAATTTATTGTATTACATAAACAAATGCATATAATACGGTAGTTAATGAAATAAGGTGTTTGGTGACGTCAATGTTCACTTAAATTAAGTGTTAACTAATCAATATAAAATGAATAACCCTCTTGTATGTAGGCCTGTACATAAACTAATTTGTAGTGTGGTGAAAACCTTGAATTCATATTAATGTTCACCCGAGTGTCGAACTAAATATGTAAAAGGTAATATTAGATTCGACTACATTTATGTTATATAAGTAGTGATTATAGAGAATGACAATAATAATACCCTCAATATGTGTACCCTCAAATTTGGTAATAATATGTTCTCCCCTCAAAGTTGGTAATAATGTGTGTCCTCCCACTACCACCCTCCCAACAACCCCCGAGTTGGAAATAAAGTCATCTTCCAAAATTGCAGTCAGGCACGTCCATGTCGATATAATATATTCTATAAATATGCAGAGAAAGGAACCCAAAGATGATGTAGCTGTAGTTAATTTTGTCTTTCAAAACATAAGCAAAGAAACAGGTCAACCAATTAAAACATAGCTTAAATAATTACAAAAGGAAAACAAAATTTTGAAATTCAAACTATTGAAATGAAAATCTCTGGAAATCCTTATGCTCAGGAGCATATTTATCTTATATTTAATTTGATATACCAATTTCTGGATAAAGAAATTAAGAGGAAATGACAACAAATTTTGATAAACGAGTACTTATGTTAACGGTTAGTAGACCAGGATATCGGGAAAAAGAGTATTTTCCCATGAAAACCCGATTTTCGCAGATAGATTTCACCATGGAAACCGTTATTTGAATATACATATTTGTCTAAAAAATAATAACTGAATCTTTATTGTTGGTCCGAACACAGTCATAATATCTTTCAATCTGCAAATAAAATATTTCTCTTTGGACGCTGATTTCAATTTAGATGTTGGTCAAAACACATATAGATTGAGATTTCCTAGATTGGGGAAACATTTATTTATTATTGGAATGTTTCTATCATTAATTCACATTTAAATCAATAATATAGTTCATTATTTGCAAATTAAAAGGTTATGTTGTCAATTTAATAAAAATATTTGATTTGTTTCGTGCATGAGATATAAAAATGTTGACACGACAAAATGATGCTTAAATATGTTTTAGTATATATTATAAGATCAAAAACGATAAAATGATCTTCAAAGATGTTTTAAAACAGCCATTTTAGTTATCTAAATATGGGTTTTGGCGTTCATTTTTTTTCTCTTTCAAATAATGGGTTTTGACATTAATTTTTTCAAATAGTAACTTAATACAGATAGAGTACGTTAAATTATATTTCCATTTTGCTACTTAATGTTAAGGGGATGATATTTCAAACTAATATTTTATGTGTTCCATCTTTTTTTCCCGTTCTTACAAATACAATAAGTTCAGTTATGTTTCCATGTTGTTAATAAATTTTTAAGGGGGGATATTTCAAAGTAATGTTTTGTGCACCACATCTATCTTTTAACATTCTCCTTCTCTGACATTTTCTTTCGCACACACCCTCTCACACACTTTCTCCACTCTCACACACTATTAAATAATCTTTCACACGTATTTATCACACTCGCTCTTAAACTCTCTCTAAACTCACTCGCTTTCTCTCAAACTCTTCCTTTCTCTCGCATACTTTCACATTTTCCCTCTCTCTCAAACATCTTCTCTGTCTCAAACACTCTCTTTGTCTCAAACATCTTCTCTGTCTCAAACACCCTCTTTGTCTCAAACTCTTTCTCTGTCTCAAATTCATTCTCAAACTTTCTCTTTCAAAATCTTTCTTTCCTTCAAACACTCTTACTCAAATTCTTTCTCTCAAACTTTATCTCAATCAAACTATCTCTATATGTCCAAAACTCTCTCTTAATCTTTCTTTCTATTAATCTCTTGGTCTCAATCTTTCTCTCTAACTCTTTCACTCAAACTTTCTCTAACATTTTCTCTCTTTCTAACTTTCTCTCTCAAAGTCTCTCACACCAGCTCTCATATTTTCTCTTCCTTTCATACAATACCTCTCAGAGTCTCTTTCTCAAAATTTCACTCAGACTTTCACACACTCTCTCTTTCTTACTCAAGATTCCCTTACACACTATATCAGGAACTCTTCCTCGCATACTCTCTCAAACACATACACTCTATCAATTTCTATATTTCACACACACACACGTTTTCTCTCATCTATAATAATAATAATAATAATAATAATAATAATAATAATAATAATAATAATAATAAAAGATCTAGACAAACCCATCATTTAAGTTTATATATATGGCCATTATGATATTGATGTTCACTGTAAAAGTTTATTTCATACGTCGCTATTATATACATTTAATAATACAATAGGCCTAACTAAAAAAAAATGTTCATGTAGAGTTAACATTGCTTTAGTCCAGTATCCTTAGGTGAAAATCGGGCGTCACTTCAGTAAAAGGTCAAGTGAATGAGCTGAATATTGGTTTCTACTTTCATTTTACCTTTCTAAATAAGTTGTCAAAAGTTCCCATCATTCGATTGTATGCATACAATTTTACCGTGCGTAAATGTGCTGAAAATGGTGTTCTTTATTGTTTTTCGCTAATATCTTCGTTCCTATTAATTTTATAACCATTAGAGATACTAACAACGAAATAAGGTCGGAAATTTATATACAATAAGAGTGGTGTAGTGTTTTGCGAGCTACTGATCTATTGTTTTTGTTTGTAGAATTAAGGTTGTAGGTTTGTTGGGGTAAATTATTATTATTAGCACAGCGTCTTACTACCCGTTCGGCTTATACGCACTTACGCTAATGTGCAATGGTAGGGTGATTGTGAGATGAAATGAAGGACCTACAGTTCAACGTGGAATCCGAACCATGGTGGAGACCTGGCATTCCTCACATTCACAAGATGTCTTGTCAGAGGTGAAGGAAGGGTTTGGTAATCAGATAAATCTTTGCCGGGACTCGAGGATTGAACCCCGGCCGCCAGCATAGAAGTTTGACACCTTACCCCTAGACCACCAGGTCACCCTGTTGGGGTAAAGCTTTATGTAGGAAATATGTCAATGTTTTTAGAAATATTGTAACTACCTCTTACCAGTTGTGCTATCTATATTCAGATGAAACAACTAACAGTACTTTTTACTTTCCGAAAATACCCGAAGGCTTTCAATTTTACATTTTAGACCAAATGCCTTTTGTGAAAGTAATTTTTAGGCCAAATGATTTTAGGTCAACAGCCGCATCCCCCTAGACCCTACAAATCCGAGCAATTTGACCCAAACTTGGGGAAGAACATACTTTTTTTTTAAGAAGAATCTTTCATTATACACATTTTTAAGGCGCCCCAGATGCCAAACCAGAATTTGTGTTAAGAGCACAAAGCATGGCCCTGGTAGTAAAATTTGAAAGAGTTTTCATGATTTATAAAGAAGTTTTACACTTTAGATTATTTTTATTGAAGTATCATGTTTATTTTCATATTTTTATTAAAATAGTAAGTATTTTAATTTCGAGGCTTAGGTTATTATGATTATTTTTCCTTTTTTATTTATTTAATTTATTACAATACAAGTAATATGCTATTTGTGTGTTTTATTTTTCAAAACCTTGACCGAATAGTTATTTTGTTCCCACTGCGTCTTACTATCAATTTTGGTTATACTCTTATATAATAATTATGCTAATGAGTTAGGGATAAGGTATGTGTAATTTGGAGGTAGTTTACTCGCATTTGCGCAGTGAGAAAAAGTAGGAAACCATATAGGAAAAACCACTTAAGTAGACCTACACCCAGCCTAGATGCCTGACCTGACAAGACTATTATCAGATTGACAATAAGATTGCGTGCCTGCCTATGTGGGATTGGGAAGAGCAACCATAACGAAATAAAGAAAATAGTTTGTGAAATTAATAATTAGTTTGCACTGATATTTAATTAAGTTTGTTATAAAGTTCACTTACCACTAGCAAGCTTTGTCTAATAGGGTGTCGTACACAAAACAGTTTTGGACATATTAATTTTAATACAGTGGCGTATTCTGAAAAAAATTAATAGGCATGCTGTACTCTTAAAAGTGTCCATAAAGAACAGTGGTTATCGAACATTTATTATTTCCCTTTAACTGTATGCTATCTTAGGGAATTTTGAACCCCTCCATTCCCCACTCCCATATTCTCTTTTGTTTTATTTATCCATAACGATGATTACCATCCACTACAGATGTAACAAAAGTAACTCCATAGTGTCAGCCCTCATTCAGGCTATACCTACCGAGTGGCTACCAAACTGTTTGACGAATTAGTGCCAACGCTTACGAATAGAGGGTGGGTGTCATGTGGTCAGCACATCGATTACTCCAGACACTAAGCTCGGTTTTCTATACCAGACTTTATTCGAGTAGCTCCTTATTTATCCACCCTAGGCTGAATCTATCCCGTTCCAGACCAATTGGTTCCCAAATAATCTGGACGCGCCGGGAATCAAACCCGAGACCTCTGGGTCCGTAGCCAGAACCTATGACCACTAGACCACATAGGTGGTCCTCATGTCGGGGCTAAGAGTGGTATGGGAACTTTTCTGAATGCATAAGAGAGACAGATCCTATTCAATCAGCCTAGTGTAGTTAAAAGCACACAGTTAGCAACACTCAAAGCAAACAATCATAATAAGAGTATTCCCCCAATACTACAAATATTGTTAATAGAAATTTAAATAATATTAAGTATAACTAAAATATTTAGTATTGAAGATTTGTAGAATATAATTGCTAAATTTTAAGACCAGGCTTCATACTTAAGCCTAATATTCAAAAGGTTTACCACTACACACAAAATTAACAATTAAAAAATATATAAATAATAGATTCGATACCATTTGCATTATTTGAATCTCTTAATTACTATAAAACTACTCCAAATGATTTATAAAAGAATTTAATATTTATAAATATTCTCGGCCTTCGGGGCTTAAGAGGCTCTGCAACCATCAAAATGTCATTCTTACTACAGCCTTGATTGAATGCCTCCGCCCCCCCACCCCCCAAAGTAAATGGCTGGGTGCGCCACTGATTAAGTAAATTATAAGAAAATATATTTTANCAAGTAAATGGCTGGGTGCGCCACTGATTAAGTAAATTATAAGAAAATATATTTTATTTTACCTTTACCTTCTAAATCATCTTGAGATGGTGAACTCACACTCCTGACTTTTGAGATTCTTTGATGTATAGTTATATAAAATCACAATGACTAATAAGTCGTTAATGTAAAACAAATCTAAAAGAACACTATTAAAACTCCACGATCCTTTCTACTAAAGAAAAACAAGAATTACCATCGACAACGGTTAAAGTAGCCCCCCCCCACCCCCCCACCTTAGCCCCCCTTCCCACTCTAACAGTGCCGAAATGCCTAAATGTGAAAGAATGGTTAAATGTGTTGGCCAAATACATGATAATACATGTGACTAGAATACCTAAACATAAATCAATGTATTTAATTAGTGTATAATTTAAAGCTTGTTACCTATACTATTATTTTACAATTTTATATATTTATTTTATGTATTTTTACTTAAAATTTACTAAATTAGCTTACTAAATAAACATGATTATCTTGAATTTTTTTCAATAGTTGGCACAATGCTTAGCTTGCTTCACAGGTACAGCATGACCTGGGTTGTGAAAACCCGAGCCCATTGGCCAATTAATTATGGGCGAGCGGAAAGGAATGTGTAGTAACCCCCTAGACATTGGGCAAGGTCATTAGAGCCTCCATAGCTTGCCTTGCGTTTTTCAAGTAGCAAGCCATAGGTTTCCTATTGTGCTAAGTAAAACCTTTAGGAAGAAGAATTACATAAAACACAGTTTACTTGGAATATGAACCAATATTAGTTTTAAATTAATAATTCATTACATGTATATTTATTAACAATTAAAACATTAGTGTTTACACAGTTCACACAGATAGCATTGAATTAAACAAAAAACTAGTTCATATCATCATGCGTATGCAGCGCAGGACTAGCATACCCAGAAAATACGCCACTGTTTAAATATATATATATATATATATAAAATGAAATGTACAAAAACAGTAAGTAAAACCTTTCTAAACAAATACAAAGTAATTTGATGTTATTGGTCTTAAAAGGGAATAGTGTTAAATTGTAATTGTGATGGATCTAATACAATTTGTCACTATGGCTGGCAATGGCTTACGACAGTTTTTTCAATTGCTTTGGTTACGAAAGTGGATTAGATTCATGATTCAGTCAGAATGCTCACGAAATGTTATTGCCTCAAGCACAACAACATATTTCTCAGAAATATTGGCGGGAACTGGCTTTCGGAGAGGGGAACAGGTTCTGCCTTTAGTCTGGGCCGGAAGTATGAGTCATAACACCAAAGTCTTAGTCAAAGTTAAAGTCATAGTTTATGTGGATTGATTTGGTCAGGGGTGGGTTGAGTGGAGGCTTGCGGGATAGAAATATCTATTGAAGGTTGAATGAGAAGAAAAAGATTGTAGGGAAAATTTGTCAGGGTTAAGCATTTATGGTTAGATGTTTTTTACTGTAGAGGAAGGATAATGGGTGGGAAAGGAGGCTAAAATCAAGGGGTGCAACAAAAGATGGAGACATTACAGGAGGTTAAAAAAATATACTCGTAGAGCCCTTATACTTTCAATAATTATTATATATACATAAACTATGAGTTTGACGTTTGAGCTCTTTAAATAGAATTTTACTTGAAAATAAAATAGTTTATGCCCATATTAGATCAAATTGTCCATATATATATATATATATATATACTATCTACCTCTCTCTCTCTCTATATATATATNATATATATATATATAGATAGATAGTCTAGGCCCGCTCATACATTTATTGTTGAATAGAGGATACTTGGGACCGTACCACCATGGCCCTGCTTTGTCCTCTTGAAACAAATTGTGGTTTGGGCCCTGGAGTACCTTAAAAATATGGTTAATGCAGGATTTTACTTTAAAAAAAGATGTTCCTCCCCAATTTGGGTCAAATTGATAAAATCCGTAGGATTTATATGTTTGGATAAAGAATTGATTTTACTATCAGGGCATATGATTTGTAATATTCATTTTTGGGCCTTAAAAAGACTAATTTTTTTACACATGTTGATATAAAATAAGATTCTGTTTGTAAATTTCATTTTTGGCCCTTAAAAGAGTCTTTAATGCATATTATGGTTTGTAATATTCATTTAGCTATAGAAGCGCTTTCTTTAAATTTCATGTTAAAATTCATGTAACTATAGACGTTTCAATTGTCTAATTTAGTAACTTATTTATTTGGTCGCAAACCTGAGTACTACCCTCAATTCCCTAAAATAAACGTTTATGCATTGATCTCTATAATATGGAATAGTTCAACCCCGTCATTTTATTTAACTTTTGGACACGCAAAACTATTTCCCACTCTAAGCAAAGATTAAAGCAAAATTATACCTCACACAGAGCATGGCAATAAATAAACAATGTTTTTGTAATTGTATACTTTTAAACTTCATAGATTTGTATTAAAGTGTCATATCATATTATCTACATATAATTTTATCAGTTTATAATGTAGGGCTACCTGGGTTGAAGTTGGATTAAGAAATCTTATTTATAGGCTATCATACTCAACTTGAACACAGGCCTACATTTTATGGGCTAATTTTGTTAATTTTGATTGAAAACCCCTAAAACTTAGTGGCTTTATTTACCACTCTCCGCATCAGCTAAACCTATGTGTTCAGACAATGTGAATTTATCCACATTAGGCCTACCATATGTAGAAATGCCCAACCATTTATCCAGCTTATGTGAAACGAGAGGGAGGTCAGTTTAAAAAAATAAAAATCTTTGCTTTTAGCTGTTAAATAATAAAATTCATCTGTGATTTGAAGGGAGTTCTTGAGACTATGGTTAAAAGTGATTATGTACGAGTAAACACATAAGTTAAGGACTTATGTTTATTTCCATTATAGTATACATATAAAGAGAGCGGGATTCCTTGTATTTATTTGTCATCATATGACAAGCTGTATATTTTTTTTGCCATCTGTACACACAGAAACAAAACGAATCTCCAATGATAACAAAATTAATATTGTAAAATAAATTATATATAAGATAAACAAATCATCAAAACTCTAATCAATCATAGAAGAACGTTATTATTTATAATATGAATATTCAAATAATGTCACAACATGGTACCAAAGTATTTAATAGGCAATAGTTATAAGTTTTGATATTATAAACGAACACACCTGAACAAAACTTAAACTTTTAGGCCCCAACACATTTTTTAATGAAATTTTAGGATCCTGAAATATTAAATTTCTCAAACTATTTAAAATATTAATTTATTTTAGGTACTGCTTCCGCATGTAACAATTTTCCTAGATCATAATTATTTAAAAAAACCAATCATTTGTAAAGTACTCTTTTATTATTATTTTAAAGGAAACACGAATAAATATTTATCTTTTTTAAAATATTAATTTAGTGATATTGCTGCTCTCTAGTAAACACGGAATAAGTTGAGAAGAGTCTCTGCTGTTGCCATCTATCAGACAAGTGACACCACAATTAAATGAATACAATTCAGGATTTTGTGGATATAATGCAAACATTTCTAGTAGACACAAATCAGACTGTTTATTTGTGACGCTTGTTTAAGAAAATGTCTGAATGGAGACCATTCAGAATGAATACAATTAAGGAGTTTGTGGATAATATGCAAATAATTATAGTGAATACAAATCAAGATTTTTGTTAAAGTCGTTTATTTGAAAACTGTCTGAATGAAGACTATTCAGAATGGATACAATTAAGGATCGTGTGGATATTATGATAATGGATACAAATCAAAGTTTTTATTTGTGGTGCTTGTTTAAGAAATGTCTGAATGGATAAAATTCAGTTTACCCTTCAGCTCAAGCTCAACTCATAACTACTTTGTCCGCTCTGCCTGAGATGTTCGGCACGGGATAACCAATCAAATCTCTGAACCAACCATCTCAAATCAGTGCGCATGCGCAATTTGACAACCCATGAGCTGTAGAGATAGAAGTAAACAGACAGCTTCGTTGGCCGTTGTCCGTTGTGAAGAAATAAAAACAAGTTAATGTAATGCATGTGTATCTATGTTTTGGATTGTGCCACAACAAAGATTTATAATTTGAAAATATCCGTCGGTAGAGTGATCTAAAGTATATATATCTACAAAAAATAAACTATGTTGATAATCAGCTGTTTCAGGTTAGTGTTGCAATGCATCATGGGTCAACATACAGCGTATGAATTGCTGCGCCACTCTTATCAGATTCTGCTCTCTATTTTGGGTTAACGTGTGAATCAAGCCTTAGTCTGTTACACTGCGACTACGTTTCAAGTCAAAACAATCGATAGGACGAGAAAATAATAAAACTAATAATCTTTGAGTAAACTCCGTTTACTCTGAGAGGATGGATTATATATATAGTATACTAATGTGAGATGGAAGGGGAAGCGAGAAAAAACAATTTTGTTTTGTAGTTTTTACGGCAGAATTTTTTTTGGCCAATATAAATCAAATATTGCTCCAATACAAATATAGAATTTAATTTTCTTCACTTGGTGACCTCAAAATTTATTGAATATATGTCAAGGGTGTCGTGGAATGTAATGACAACTTTTTATCTACATTTACAAAGTTTCTCATCTAATGCCGCTGTACTCATGATGGATATTCAGGAACTGTTGATATAAATAAACAAGTGAAGAAAATTAAACTATTACGTCTATACTGGAGCAATATTTTATTTATCTTGGCCAACAAATATTTTGCCATAAAAACTGCAAAAACACTGGCCGTTTATTACATCCCCTTGCATACCACCTTAAAACCTACGCCATAATGTAAATGTGACAGGTAAGCTTGATGCCTTTTATAGTGAATAGTATATTGCCCTGTGAGGTAGAAATATTACCCTGCATTATTCCACTATGGCACAGATTATAAGAGAGGGCTATAGTGTAACCGTCAAGATAAGGTTGCGTCCTTTCAGGATAAGCGGAGGACGCACACCATATACCATCGATTATCATCAGAATCAGGTTTGGTACGTGCATAAATTATATTTTTATTTTAGTTGAAAATAATTACACTTGAACACGGAAGTCGATCCCAATCCCTGTAAGCACGTCAACGGTTACTGCTACTGAGCTATTCAGAATCGAATCTGACTCGAGTAGGTACCAGAAAAACCCACAAATTATAATAAATGCATACCTATAATATGAACAAAACAGCTGGTTCAAAACCATAATCGATAGGTGCGTGGACTAAACGTCATAGCTCTTATAGTCGATAGGTGCGTGGACTAAACGTCATTGTTCTTATAGTCGATAGGTGCGTGGACTAAACGTCATTGCTCTTATAGTCGATAGGTGCGTGGACTAAACGTCATTGCTCTTATAGTCGATAGGTGCGTGGACTAAACGTCATTGCTCTTATAGTCGATAGGTGCGTGGACTAAACGTCATTGCTCTTATAGTCGATAGGTGCGTGGACTAAACGTCATTGCTCTTATAGTCGATAGGTGCGTGGACTAAACGTCATTGCTCTTATAGTCGATAGGTGCGTGGACTAAACGTCATTGCTCTTATAGTCGATAGGTGCGTGGACTAAACGTCATTGCTCTTATAGTCGATAGGTGCGTGGACTAAACGTCATTGCTCTTATAGTCGATAGGTGCGTGGACTAAACGTCATTGCTCTTATAGTCGATAGGTGCGTGGACTAAACGTCATTGCTCTTATAGTCGATAGGTGCGTGGACTAAACGTCATTGCTCTTATAGTCGATAGGTGCGTGGACTAAACGTCATTGCTCTTATAGTCGATAGGTGCGTGGACTAAACGTCATTGCTCTTATAGTCGATAGGTGCGTGGACTAAACGTCATTGCTCTTATAGTCGATAGGTGCGTGGACTAAACGTCATTGCTCTTATAGTCGATAGGTGCGTGGACTAAACGTCATTGCTCTTATAGTCGATAGGTGCGTGGACTAAACGTCATTGCTCTTATAGTCGATAGGTGCGTGGACTAAACGTCATTGCTCTTATAGTCGATAGGTGCGTGGACTAAACGTCATTGCTCTTATAATCGATAGGTGCGTGGACTAAACGTCATTGCTCTTATAGTCGATTTTGCGTTGAAGGGGAGGTAAAGGATCGAATCTCGACCGGGAGTGCTGAGGGTGTTTATTCATTAACTTTTTTTTATCTTCCCACCACGGAGATGTTGGCAAATCTCCCAAAATTATTGTTTTTCACTACTATTAAATAAAGAGGATAATTTCATTTCCTTTGCTCAGTTTATAGCGCATCTGTATAATTACTAAGATAAGGGATCCTGCTCGATTCCCGACATATCTAGAATTAATCATTAATGAAATTGGGTTTTTGATGGCCAAGCAACTGGATAGCGTGTCAGTTCTATAATTAAATTAATTTGTAAGTCGTGTGCTGATTAATCAGTTGGATAAGAAATTGCACGTGGACTCAAATTGTCTACATGTGGGACTAGTATGACTCATAGACAGTGAGTTGTGAATTAATATGAGACAAACTCTTATTAGCACTTTGTGACAATTTTGAGTAGGTGTAGTGACAGTATTTGTGATTAACTTTTTTTATCGTGTTATTCACATATATTTATATAGTATTCTGTGATGTGTAGACTCCATAGCATGAGCCGCAATCGAGTTATACCGACCAAGCGGCCACCGCCATTAGCGATAGTAATGCCAACACTTGCGGATAGAAGGTGTCATGCGGTCAGCACAACGAGCCTCCGGGCATTAATCTCAGTTTTCTAGACCGGAGTCATTACTTCTTTATTCAAGTGGCACCTCAATTGTCCTCACGAGGCTGAGTTGACCCCGTTCCAAACCAACTGCTACACAGAAAAATCCTGGAAGCGCCGGGGATCGAACCCGAGACCCGTGTACCTGTAGCCAGGAACTCTGACCACCATATCATAGAGGTGGCCTATATGTTTTGGATTTGATTATGAATTTATTTATTATCTTCTTGAATTATTCCACATGATCTTAATTTAATCAATACATACATACATACTATCCGAAAGTAAAGTTTATATGTTGTGAACAGACTTTATCAAGTTTGGAATACTAATTAAAAATAAATCTACGTTTGGTTATGTTTGGAATCCAATATTAAATAGCTGTTAGAATTTAAGGTGATGGAAGCTCTAAGCATGCCTGTAACATTAATGAAACTCAAACTTTTAATAGCTTTTCCATTCAATGTACGTCAACAACAAAGTACAATAGAAACAGCATTTTAACGCCCTTCATATTTTAAAAGCGTGTTTAGTTCGACGTACCGTTAAGTGGTGGTTTAATAGCTTACTCTTGCTTATTATAACTCTTCAACAAAGAATCAACACTTTCCCAATAAACTTTATATATATTTTTTGGTGGTAAAACGTGTCCTTTCATTTGCTTTTCAATTTAATAGCTTAATTCTTTTTTATTCAGTTAAAATATTTTTTAAAAAAACCTGAAAAGTGTATAGCCTTACTCTACCTTGAAGGAAATGATGAAAGTTCGTTCATAGAATTTAAGGCTTTGATTTTGAAACCTAGCGAGATCATGATGTGATTGGAATGTGAAAATTATTCTGGGAATTTTATGCTAAAGAAAGAAGGGAAACAAAAAAGAAAAGAGAGATAGAAGGACTTAAAACACAGAATTACTCTTTCTCAAAGCTCACTCCAATCTGAAAAAGCTTTTTACTCTCCTAGTCTTTGTTTGTGAGGTGAGAGAGAACACTTAAAGAAAAAATTATTTTGTTTGAATCGATAAGATTTCAAATTAAATTTTATGCTTCGTTGTCTTCTTTTCGCTTTCTTTCTTTTTTCGAAAAAAACAAATGGAATACTTTTGAAAGTGTTGGTTACAGTGCAAAGTAAAAAATGTGGGTTATGAGCAAAGCTCACGCGGNTGGGGCGGGGAGGGATGGGGTTAGGAGTAGAGACACGGAAAATACGGACGGTTAAATGTACTGTACAACATGTCTAGCATGTCGCGGAGATGGCGCGCACACCTCCGTGACTGGTTTCTGTCAGTTATGTCTCCCTTCTCTATTAACTTGTCTCTTCTTCGTAGCTACAGGGAGAGACTCGAGTCTTGCAACCTGCTAATGACAACTACATTTTTTATAAGAAGCACATTTTAAAAAAAATGCAGGGAAATATAGTCATCATGGTTTATACACACCTGGAAAATAAGGGGAAACTGGCGTGACAGGGAAAAGACAGGGAAAATTAAAAATATTATCTGTAATCCTAAAATATTTTTGGAGCACGAAGTAGAATAGCATACAGCCCGGAGAGCAGATTTATTAGTTTTATCTCCTATTCATGGGATTTGAGACTAACATTAACATTGTCCTTAATAATACTTGTGTCAAGCATTATTATAGCACCACGTCTTACTAACCGTTCGGGTTATACGCCTATGTACTACTAATCACACTAGTGTGAAAGGGCTCAGGAAGGTCGAATTTAGAGGGAGTGTACCCGCATTTTTTTGGACAGAGGGTGGAAAAACATTATTTAGGATAAACCACCCCCAGTATCCTCGACCGGGATCGAACTCTGCTCTCCCCGTTTCCGGCAGTCAAGTCTTGTGTGAGAGAAGTTCCTTAGACCATGCGTCCACTGAAGCGGGTGTGTCAAATATTAAAGAGAAAAAAGTGTAAAAAATAAATAGTTTTTTGTTGAAAAAAAATCACACGTTATTTTTAATTCCTGTCCTCCCCTTCCCCCNCCCCCCTTTACAATACTATCCCGCACCTCTTAGTATTACCGTGCCTTAAGCATACACTATTTACATTAACGAGATAAAGATGATGAAGGTACAGTTAATATGTAATGTACCCACATTTACTTTGAGGGAAAGTGGAAAACACCCAGCGCACAGTCGCCAATGATTCTAATTCCGATATCTCTATCACTGGCGACCCAGACTAGATGAGCAAGACTTTTAGTCTGCGTGCTCACTGATGCGATTCACATGAATGCTAGTATTTTATGATTAGAATATTTGTATTTGAGTCTAGAATCATGTAATTAAAACTCTAGTTAATTAATACTGTACATATTAAATATAAAGCAACGCATCCCTCACGTATGCGCTGTAAATTATTTACATGGTTAAAATATTTTAATTGAATTACATCTATAGCTAAACTAACGTTTAATTACACCTCCTACATAAATGGAGTGATCACCGATGAATCCCTTAATTTAAAACACTCATCAATTTGTAAGATACAGCAATTTTATAGGTGTATTAGTAAATTAATTAGTTACTGTGAAGACCACATTAGAGTATTCAGGCAAAAGGTAAAATATTTGCTGTTGAATTGCTCACCCACTCAATACATATCACATAAATGAACATACATTTGATATAGGTTTGTCATTGGTGAACTCTGAACAATTTTTAAAAAAATGTTTATTTTTCTTTAAATTTAATATGTTAACATCCTTATGACTTTCTTTCAACTGTTCTTTTCCTAGCTTGCCACATGTAGAGTAAATCCAATATATTGAAATATTTTGAAGTATACTGATACCTAATCAAACTGATAGTAATGATGATGATATTTATTTCAACACTCTTGCGTATGGGGAAATATTGCGTATCCCACTGGGAGCCTGTAATCGTAAAAAGTTAAGAACACCTACTATATATATATTTAGCACCGTGTCTTACTACCCGTTTGGGTTATACGCTTTGAGTACTAATTACTCTAATGGATTAGGAATTTGGAAGGTTGAATTAGAGGAAGTGAACCTGCATTTACGTGGAGGGAGAGTGGAAAACCATTTAGGAAAAACCACCCTCAGTTAACCCGACCGAGATTCGAACCTCGATATCCCCGTCCTCAGCAGTCGAGCTCAACACGACAAGCGCGTTAGCCAACTACGCCACCGAGGCGGGTAACACCTACTACAACCCATCGGTATTCGAACCATAATCCCTCAAAGAAAGTTTTTTTTAACACCACGTCTCACTACCTGTTCAGGATATAAGTTTATTTACTAATTAATCAACTGATTATTGGGATGAGGAAGGTTATATTTAGATTAAGTGTACCCGAACTTGCGTGGAAGGAGAGTGGAAAAGCATTTTGGAAAAAACTTCAGTACACCCGACTGATATTCGATTTGATCTCTTCGTCCTCGGAAGTCTAGACTACTGTGAGGGTAGTGCCTTAGACCATGCGGCCACCGAAGCAGGTCAAAGAAAGTTACTAATTTTTTGTGGCACAAGACGATCTTGACCGCAACCAAATTAAATCGACTTGTATAATTTTTCTTATTTTAATAGTTAGTTCTAGCGCCAGTTTTAAGGAATTGTTCCCCCAATTTATGACCAGGCGGTGTTAAATGTTGGTGTTAAAACCTCCCCTCTCTTCCCTCACCGCCCCTCATTCTCCTAAATGAGGCGGATGAGTATCTAAAGGTCCCCTTACAAGCTCAATATTATCTTGTCAATATTTTGCGTAAAAATGAGTCGACCTTAGACGGTCAATATTATTGTGCAATCGTTCAGTCTGCATCAGTAACTTGTTCGAGAAGTTTGTCGCGAATAAGTGCGAATTAGCCATTTTTCTTATCCCTGTTCAAATATTCCTCTGAAAAATGAAATAAATGATCACAATACATACCCATATCTATGGCATTCTTTATTTATTATTACAAATAGTACTACACCACATAAATAAACTAATTTATCTTACTTCTTCTTTATCTGTTACTCTTTTCTGAGAAACAGACATTGCTGGTATTTTAGGTTAAAGAAAACAGAACCATTAGAGGACGATCGTAAACAGACTGGGCTATATTGCGCAATAACAGCCTTACATGGTCAATATTATTGTGCAATAACAGCCTTACATGGTCAATATTATTGCTCAATAACAGACTTACATGGTCAATATTATTGTGCAATAATATTGATCGTGTGTGGGGGGCATTTACCCGCTGACAGTCGGGTACATAAGCTGCAACTCACCTGGTTCGAGTAATCTTGCTTTTCCCACACTGTGCTCCTTAAATTACTACCCATCTAGGATATCTATAATAATGGGCTAAGAATAAGCGAGAATCCTTTGAGGGTAAACCACTTATCTAAACCCACCCGGTATTCAAACCTTATCCTACCCGTTACCGGCAAACCAGAAAAGACGAGGCTAACTTCCAGTGAGGATGGGGAGAAAGATTGATGGTTTAAGGTGGGATGGAACGGGACGTGAGAAAAGGCCAGTGTTTTTTGCAGTTTTAATGGCAAAACCTTTTTTAAGTCAAAATAAATAAAATATTGCTGCAGAACAAACCTAGAGTTTGATTTCCTACACGTGGTGACCTCAACAGATGTTGAATATCCGTCATGAGCATAGCGGCATCAAACGAGAAACTTTTAAAATGAAGAGAAAAAGTTGTAATTAAATTCCACTACACCTTTGACAGATATTCAAGAAATGCTAAGGTCACCATGTGAAGAAAATTAAACTCTAGGTTTGTACTGAAGCAGTATTTGATTTATTTGAGCAGAAAAAAATGTTTTGCCACAAAAACTGCAAAAAAAAAAACACTTGCATTTTCTCAAATCCCCTTCCATCCCACCTTAAGTGTAATTATGATACCACCGACGATTGTCGATATTAATGAAGTTATAACTTCTCTAGTTTTAATCGTACTACGACCCACTGAATCCTCCCATTATTTGAGAATCAGATGTCAAACTAGAAACACAAAAGAGATTGGTGAGCTTCAGTAGAATGTTTCTGATACATTTTAATATGCATTTTTTACCCGCCTCGGTGGCGTAGTTGGCTAACGCGCTTGTCGTGTTGAGCTCGACTGCTGAGGACGGGGAGATCGAGGTTCGAAATCTCGGTCGGGTGAACTGGAGGAGGTTTTTCTTAAATGGTTTTCCACTCTCCCTCCAGGCAAATTCAGGTTCACTTCCTATATTTCAACCTTCCAAATTCCTTGTCCATTAGAGTAATTAGTACTTAAAGCGTAAAACCCGAACGGGTAGTAAGACGCGGTGCTAAATATTATTATTAAAATGCATTTACCGAGGCTGACCCGGCGGATACCACACGATCAATGACGGTCATCTCTATTCGACCAGACTATTGGAACGTTTGTGCTCCCTTTCAGATTCAATTAAATAGTGGACAATACCCTGAATAGGACGGTTAGTTGAGCCCGATAAATTGTAGGAGGACCGCGATAACTTGAGGGAATAACTTCTTGAATCAGAGCAGCGCTTTACCTGGGTAGGAGACAGCGAGGCTATATCCAGAGTAGGTAACAACAAGGCTTTATTCAGAGTAGGGAACAACAAGGCTTTATCCAGATTAGAGGACAACAATGCTTTACCCAGAGAAGGTGACAACGAGGCACTACCCAGAGTAGGGGACAGCGAGGCTTTATCCAAAATATGGGCAACGATGCTTTATCCAAAGTAGGGGACAATGAGGCTCTATACAGAGTAGGGGAAACCGAGACTTTATCCAGAGTGAGGGATAATGAGGCTTTATCCAGAGTGAGGGATAATGAGGCTTTATCCAGAGTGAGGGATAATGAGGCTTTATCCAGATTGAGGGACAATGAGGCTTTATCCAGAGTGAGGGATAATGAGGCTTTATCCAGAGTGAGGGATAATGAGGCTTTATCCAGAGTGAGGGATAATGAGGCTTTATCCAGATTGAGGGACAATGAGGCTCATCTCCTACCACACGAAACTCTCAACGATTTAAAAGTATAGACAAGAAAGTTAGCAGGTTAAGAAAAAAGTTCTATTACAATAGTCCAAGCTCTGTAGTCATTCAATAAAGCAACCGAAAGATACCACACACACCCTTGGTTGCTATGTCTAACAATATACATAGTTGTGCGTACAACCCGAACGGGTAGTAAGACGCGGTGCTAATAATAATATACATAGTTTTGCTTGTACAATCTCTTTACTTTGAAAGGTCTTTCTTTAACCGATTTAATTATGGTAACATCTAATCACCTGTGATATAATGTAACCATTTTTGCCACCTTTCAGGAGAAACTAAGGTTACACGGTCCTTATGTACCTATAATCAGAACATTGTGACTAAGATTATGCACCATGAGGAAAATATGAATGCTTTGGACGAATCGAGAAATCGAGCAGAGGATACGTTTTGAACTATGTTCACGGTGCTGAATGGTATGGTAGTTCAATCAGGGATTCCCTCAACTTGCAATCCGGCAGAAAATTTGTGATAGCTATTAGAATTTGAATAACTCTTTTATTAAAGCAAAAATATGTTTATACTTCATCACTCATTTTAAATGTGTTCATTCATTTTGCTTAAGAATTCACACGTAGAAGGCTAGTTTGACTCTGGAACATTCTGCGACTCGTCTGCAGTAAAAAGAAAATCATTCCTATATAAGTATTTAGTGGTGATGTAATTGATTTACTAATGTTTGCTGGTTTTAAAGTTGAATCTTCCATTTGCCCCGAAATCAGCTTTATTTTGACTGGGTACACTGTGAAACTCTCTAAAAGTTACATCATAGTGGAGTAAATTAAAGTAAGATTGTTGATTTCTAGGTTACATATAATGTCTCTTCAAAAGCCCCTGAATTTGCACTGAATTTCATCTTTTGAAAATAAAATGAGAATTAAGTCCAAACGTGTAATTGCATGCCAAAAATGGCAACCATGTATTTAATTGATGAGTATTTTCACAAGGAAATACTAAAATAAAGTTCGAGATACCCTCTAAAGTATTATTGTAAAGAAATAATGCAATTTTCTACATTCATATTTCTTGTTGATTGGCTATATACCATATTTTGTTTTGCCTTTCTATAAAAATATGTGTTTTTTACTGTAATGGTTTAAGGCAAGGCTATATATTTATATTGGGTAATTCCATGGCTTTTAAGCACGGCAGTAAAAAAAACTTTTTTATTTATATAAAAGCGAAGAAAAAGTTGATATGCCATAAACAATAAACGATGATACTACACCGAGGACTTTAATAGCAACAAGTTGTCGACACAATGCAAAGCCAATGGCCTTAAATGACATGCAGCCAGGTGTCTCATGTGGGGATCTACTTTCTTTGAACCGGTTACAATTATCAGGGTTTGAATGGAGAGTATGGATCAGGAGGGGAGGGGGCAGATGGGGGGGGGGGGGGCAGGGTAGCGAGAGGAAAATATTAGTAGCTTATTTATAAACAAACCTTTAACCTATTCGGGTTATATGCATATTTGATAATTACTCTAATGGGGTATGGATGAGGAAGGAAACATTTTAGAGGTAATCAACGCGTATTCGATTGGAAGGAGAGTGGGAATCCGTTTAGGAAATCTGCCCTCAGTAAACACGGCTGTGATTCAAACTCTTATCTCCCCGTCATAAACCTTCAATGCAAACCATTTCCGATGTTTTTATAAATAAAATTGGTATTTTGGTAATAATTGTTGCAAGTTCATGCAAATTGTCTTGTCATAACACCAAAGAGTTTTTTAGTAATAAATAATATAGCATATAATGTGTATGTTGTACAGTACATATTTCCATTTTTTTGTACTTGTTATGAAATGTTTTACCAATGTTGTGGGTAAATAAATGCAAAATAAATTTTTTGCAGTGTTCACGTAACTTGGTACGACAGTGAATTGAAGGACTATCGTGATTCTATATCTTTTATTATTACGTACTGAAAATAAATTATATATAATCTACTCCTATTCCTGCGCTGTGCCAGGCTATATGCACATACCCTTATGTGATTGTTACCCAACCCAACCTAGTATGTACATTACGTTATTCCGACCCCCCTCCCCCTCAACCACATTCCATACCCTGGACAAAAAACGTTCCAGCACCCTTGCATGTGATCTGAAATGATTAACCCACATACCAGGTCTCTTCTATTTCACGTGTAACTATCTATACCTCCCCCCTAAAAATAAAACATAAATGATTCCATATTCGTGACGCACTACAGTGCGAGATGGCCTCCTTGTCTACTACTAGTGTGACAGTTCTGTGCTGCGTGTCATGTGAAAATATGCTTGGTACGAATGGAATATTACATTAAGAGGTGCACGTATAAAACTACTATAACTCCTGACACTAACGTGAATAATATATTACACTGGCTATACTAATCTGTATTGTTTAGTAATATTTTATCGAAAAAAATGATTAATGACATATGAGACACAAAAACCAACTACATATGAACTATAGCAGAGGTTCCCAACCTGGGGTCAGTGAAACAAATCTAGATTTTTAAGCAATTTTTTTTATTTGTAATTCCATATCATTTACAAATATTTGATATTCACAATTTGCTTGGACATCTGTTTTTTCTCCATTACTGTCCGAATAAACAAATTTGGTATTTTATTAATTTGAAATGGGTTACGTAGAGTAGTAGAAGTGTATGGCATGTTTTTGATTGCATCTAGCATTGCAGGGTAGATTAGGGGGGCCACTGCGAATTATCATTGGTTTCAGGGGATCCACGATATGGATATGGTTGAGAACCACTGAATGAATGTTTTTATACATTCAATTATCGATGTTTTGGTGTTTTGTGATTGTTCTACACCTTAAAATATCCACATTTTGATTAAATAATGAGATAATAATAGTAACAATAATAATAACAACAATAAATACTATGGGAAGATCCCAATAAATAGCCAAGGAATGTTAATTATTTGAAAAATATTGGTTCTCTTAGGTTTATAATCCAAGAGCCCATCTCACTCCCCGCAGAGTGCATCATTTAACTTGAATAATCATTCATCCGGACCTAAGCTTAATCTACTCCTATATTGTGGCGCTCTCTAATATTCACCAGAAGACGCCTTAGCTCATTAGTTAACATGGCTGCCTGCTAAGCTAAGGGTCCCATGTTAGACTCCCAACATGATCGAAAAAATTATCAATTATGATATGTGGGTTTTCCCTTTCACAGTGATGAATTAACGACCGGGGTGTGAGTGTTTTGTCTGTTCCAAGCTTAGGACAGCTAGACGGAGGATGTTGTGAGCTGCACGTGACCCTCCACGTGGCCCTCCACGTAGGCTCTGCTCAAGGAAGTCTGAACAACGTTAACAGATTGCAGCAAAGAGGAGCTTTCAAACAGCCACAAGCATATCATAATGCTGGTAAAACACAAGATAAAAATAAAAAAATCACTGGAATTGGGAAGACTTTAGAGATATTAATTTCATTTTTTAATTACATAAATAATAGATGGGGCTGTTTAATATGAAAAATAACTTTCAATCACCTCAATTTCACTGCCATCAAGAAAAGCATTGAGAAAACTGCGATGTAATTTCTGGTTCGAACGTATTCGTGTCTAGACTCGTTCCAACCACCGAATAGTGCACGTGGGGACATACATTTATACCTCGGTCGGAAAAGCCACGGTTGTTTTTAAAAACCCAACCTAGTTGGGTTTTATTGTTCTTTTATGGATGGGGTATTTAATTAGGCTTTTTTTTATTGGGTTACATTTGATTCGCTATGTATGCTGATCTAACCACTCAATCAAACAGTAATTATTCGGGATCAAGTGATGAAGAGCTTGAAACCTTTGAATGTTGTTCTTCCATGGCTTCCATAACACGACTAAAGATGGCAGGAGTGAAGTGGTGCACGAATACATTCGAACTCTCCGTCACATTCTACTCCTGTAGCTACTTGTTAAAAAAAACCTCGGTGTGGGTCAGCCCCGTGCAGCCTTAACTCAAGGTACAATCAAATTAAGGAGAAAAGAAGGTAGCACCGGAAGAAGAAAGACATCTGGTTGGCTGATCTTCTGACGTCATACAGTACACAAGCCAGCGCGTCACATGCACAAAACTGTATAGAAAATGTTGTCAAAAATCAGGCCCCATTTTGTAACTTTAAATAATAAATAAACATGTAAACACTGCACTAATGTCCAACTAACGTCATCAATATAGTTATTCAGAATTTTTTTTTTATTTGTCTTCGTATTCAAATAATATAACTGTTGTTTACTGGCTGACGTAAGCAATTACCTAATTATATTCTTCTAAGTTCTGTTTTCTTTATATTGGGTACAATATAATTGTGTACCTCCCCCCAATGGTACGTACCCAGCTACTCTTCAGACGAATGATGATATAGTCATAATATATACGAAGCTATTAATTTTCCACGACGCTGGTTACAACAAAGACGCCACACCCTCAACGCCGCTCCACTAAAGTCCTACTTATGACCTTGTGTAGAGGAGTAGAGCGAAACGGAAGATGAAGCTAGAGAGGACTCTCTCAATAGCACGCAGGAAACTGATGCGGACACTCGGCTCAACTCTCAGTAATGACTAATTAACGTTTGAGGTGGTCCTCCGTCGATCGTCGGGGACGTGCCCAGGGACAAAGCTGTCACTTTGAAAGTTCGCTAAAACAACATCTTAACAGTCACGAGAATGTTAGTTAAAAAACTAAAGACAAATTTAGACTGATCTCTGACATATTTATCTTTCAAAGCTTTGATTGGTTTTTAAAACCACACTTTTTTTGTGATAACGTTAACAGATCACTCCCATCGGTGGGTCTGAGGGCTAAGGCGTTAAACTCGTCTGTTCTGGTTTGCTGATAACGCGAGTATCTATGGTACTGAGGGTGTTTATTTTCTTAAATGGGATTTCACATAGACTATACCTTACTCATTCCTACTCAATTATCTATCCGTTTTCTTTATTAAACCCGCTTCAGTGGCCACATGGTCCAAGGTGCAGTAGACTATACTGCTGATGACGGAGAGATCAGGGTTCAATCCCAGTCGGGTGTACTGAGGATGGTTTTTACAAAATGGTGTTTAACTCTCTCTCCACACAAATATGGGTACACTTTATCTAAATGAAAACTTTCTAATCCCTCAATCATTAAGAGTAATTATTAAATAGGGGTACAGCCCTAACGGATAGTAAGGCACGGCGCTAAATAATAATAATAATAATAATAATAATAATAATAATAATAATAATTATTATTATTATTATTATTATTATTATTACAAACACGCTCTTCATTTTATTAATATAAAATATTAATTACTATTATTTTATATTAATAAAATGAGGAGCGTGTTTGTCTGTCACGAGCATTGCACGATACCTACCGCAAGCAGAGGTCTAAAAATTTGAAATACGAACTTCATCAGTCCCTGTGCACGAAAGTGTGCACCTATAAATAGGAATTTTATTTTTTTGTTAAATTTCTTAAAACTAATTAACAATGTGTTGGAAGCAAAAGAGCGATGCGCAACGTAGCTCTTAAAGACACTAACCTTGAAGTTATCTTCCCAGTACAGTACAATCATTAAGCTAAGAACATTTCTCCCGGACAACTTCGACTAGATGTAAATATGAGGTTAAGACGCGGTGCTAAAAAAAAGTAACGGATCGGACATATTGTTCAGTTTCTACACTTATAGTCAAACTTCTCGAATAGTAATGTGTGAACTGTGTATTAATTATTATATTCACTAATTAGAGAAAGGTTGACTCCTCCTTTTTACTAATCCAAATCTAACATATTCTTCATAATCTCGGATTTAAATTAGAATCATCTAATATTTAAAAGTATACAATTTTTGTTGTGATATGTTTATGAAATTGGCATTTGTGGTGCACTAAATGAATATTTTTGATAAAGGTTTGGTAAAACTGAATATATTTATATTGTTTTTTGGGGCATATTTATTACATTATAAAATATGTTCTACTTTTGCATATAAATTTGTATTTTGTTTTAGCCAAGGGAAAATAAATTGTGTATTTTCAATTACACGCGTCTATAGTTAAATTGCTAATTAATTTGATAATTATGTCAATAAATAATAATGTATGGACTAAATAAATTATACCTTCAATAAATGCTCCTTTTCTCAAAATATATTTTTGACATGTTCAAAGAAAAAAATTTAAAGATCCTTACAATAAAAATTAATTACAGACACTAATATTCCAAGAATCAGCAAGAAGTTAAGAAAGGTTAGGCTTCACGCGAAAGTAGCAAAAATAGTCATTTTTTCCCGTTGTTGGGATTAGTGGATCTTACAGGAAGTTATTTTACGGTGTGAGAATTTATTATTTACAAAACATCAAATCAACTCAAATGATAATTTTCTTGAAGACTAATCTTGAACACGACATATTTTTATTTATGAATATAAAAATGTTTCATTTACGTCTTGGAGCAGAGATCTCCAACATTTTTGTACCTTAGAGCACATTCAAAACTAACAGTAATGCTGTGGGTACCAATTACTTTTTCAAGGCAAATTTACTAACTTCCGCCAGACTCGGAGGTCAGCCTCAACGCTATACACAGGACCGGTCAACGGCCATGTTACGTTTCAAACAGCAATTGTGACGTTACTTGTGGTCGTGGATAATACTGAAGGCCGTAGTCATGGGAGGGTGGGGTTCAATCCCCTCTGAGTTGACTAAAAATAAATTTTAAAATACTGCTTTATTTACAGTTTCAACACGACCAAAATAAAAACACAATGATTTATTTATATTTAACTACTCACCACCATTTGGGTGCTTGGTTACATTAAAAAAATATATATATATTTTTTATATATATATATATATTTGTTCTGTGTTTATTCATGCAACAAAGCTGGGTAGACACATGCCAAGATATTTACAAAGGAAATAGGAAGTATTAGCATTGTATTAGTGAGTGTGAAGAGAATGATGCAAGGGGGTAGGTCTTTGAGATTATGGAAAAGCAAAACCATTGAGCTTGAAACTACTGTGGTTTCGAGTGAAAGCACACTTTGTAAATGAGCGGGAAAAGAAAGAGGAATAAGAGGGAGAGGGGGGGGGAGGGGTGTTCAACCACCAACTTCTTGATAACAGCACAAACTTGATTGTTGTCGGAAAATTGACAGATTAAAATTATTAGTCAATAACTTTTCAGCTATGGTCAAAAAGTGGCAGGCAGACGCAAAAGGCTCGGTGGGTGCCATGGCGCCCGCGGGCATATGGTTGTGGACCCCTGTCTTAAAGCATTCGAGTAAGATAGATTCAAATACAAAACCAGAGCTGAAAGAATAGGGGGCTAGGATTTGTGAGAATTGCGGGTTACACTTTTGAACCATTTGGGAGTTATTTCTATTGCATGATAATCAAATTCTCTCATGGGAAACATTAGCCCACTTTCTTGGTTAATTTCTGGAGTGGTAATATTTTACTGAAATATTATATTTAATTGTTCTGTTTTTGTAAAGTAATTACTTAAATTATATTCTATGTTTCAAATCGAAAGTCAAAACTACTAGAAGGGCGCATTATCAGCAGAGGAGGGTTGAGAATAATCTTTGTTCGAATGGATGAGGGAAGTTGAGGGTGGCTTTTGTAAATAGGAGAAGTTTCCATTAAGCGCCAGCACGAAGTTTCGTTGAGTAAGATGCAGCATCAGCTTCGCAATTAGAATGGATTGCTTGTTTCTGCTGAACAGTTGGCAATTAGAGGAAGAAAGCCAGCTTCCCCTGAGAAAAAACTATTCATCAATTTTCGATTTCTTTGCCAAGTTTTAAATTGTTTAGGGTTTGTTTTATTTTCAAGGGGGGAAATATAAAATATTCGCTAATTCTTTACTTCCCCGCAACCCTTATGAGAAAGTAAATATATTGATCGTAAAAATAATAATCTTAATATATATTTTAATAGTTTCAAGACTTCCTAAACCCGAAAAAGTTGATTTGTGTCGCCGTCTGTCTGTGTGTTTGTATCTTGGCCTAGAACAGAAACATCTGACCGATCTGGCTAAAACTTGGTATCTGGTATTTTAATTAGGCTACCCCAAGCGGTTTTTGGAATTAGCTTACTAACCTTCAAATTGAGGGTATTTTACTGCGAATAGTTTTTCTCAAAATAATATCTTTTGATTTTGATCGATTAAATATCCTAACCTCTTATATTTGTTAGTTACGTTTAAAGCCGCATATAAATATCATATTATTTGAATTGAAAAATACACCTGGACACTAGAATTGAACCCAGGACCTTTGGCTTAATACGCCAATGCTCGGACCACTGAGCTTTGGCGCACTAAGCCAAAGGTCCCAGCTTCGATTTTCATGTCCAGGTGTCATTTTTAAATTAAAAAAATATCTTATGATTTTTATTAAAATTCTTATTTGGGCATTGTTTAACCTTACAAACAAAATGGTGCATTTCATTTTTCCGGGGAAATGACCTGGATAAACATTGGAAGTGTAGACCTATATAAAGTACCCCTTAAAGCCATTTTGTTTGTCGTTCTTAACAATGCCTAGATACAAAATTTAATCAAAATCACTTAGGGGGGTATTGCAATTTAGGGTTAGACATCAAATCCAAAAAACCTTTTGGGGGACCATATGAAAACCCTAGATACCAAGTCTTAGCCCAATCGGTAAAATGGTTTCGGCTCTAGTACGAAACACAGACAAACCGAAGGCATAGTGAAAAACACTTTTTCTGTTTCAAGAAGTCATGAAACGTTGACATCTATCAAAATCTTGAGTTAGATTTTCTAGGATCACAATAATTTCTCTACTTGAGAGTTCATGAAAAAGGTAAAAATTGTAACACAATTTTCGAAAAACTTATATTTGAATTATGCCATAGTTTTTGCGAACAGAATTATATACAACGGATTTCTCTGAAATTTGGTAAAAGTACATAAACTTATTATTTATTTATTGAATCCCGGAGAACACTGCTAAGCTAAAGCTGTAAAATTATGATTCATCATAATGATTTTAACATGCTTATACATAGTCCACTTGTCACAGGAGTGGTCGTAACTGACGGACCTTACAAAGCTTACAAAATTGAGTGAACTTAATTCTTTTTACCATTAGTTAACGGAAGATTGGTCCTGTTTTCTAGGTGTCAGAATTTATGGCTACAGAGCCAGAAATCCTGTATTCGATCCCAGTGCTTCCATAATTTATCTGTGAAGCAGTGGCCCTGGTCAAACTCAGTCTCATGAGGAGAAATGAGGATGCTATCTGAATAAGGAAATAGCAGCTTCGGTTTAGAAAACAGAGATTAACGGCTGGAGGATGCAATGTGTTGACCACATGACACCATCGATCCATTAATGGTGGCACTATCATAACTAACGGCAGTGGACTCACACCATGGAGTTTCTTTTTCTTTAAACCAGAATATAGGTTTATTAAAACAATCAGGAAACATATTTTTTTAGTTGAGGAGCCTCTATGATTTTAGGGGACACACTTTCTTAGTTGCTTATAAACCATTAAAAACCAAATGAATATTTCACTCAAACGCTTCATTTGTCCTGTTGTAAACATCTAACCAGTCCTGAGAGAGTGTTTTAAATTATATTAAGGCCTCAAGAACACTTTTGGTTAGTGATCCGAGTGACTATCATTTTGCTTGGCTGCAGCTTAAGGGCTACTTTCTACGTCACGTTATTCGTGCGCAGAACGAAGTGTGTATGATCCAGGCAACCTCCTCTCTACTAGCCTTGGGTCGAGAGAACTAAGACACACATATGAACACCTGCCACGACGGATGGGTCAGAGCTCAAGGTGTGTATGATCCAGGCAACCTCCTCTCTACTAGCCTTGGATCGAGAGAACTAAGACACACATATGAACACCCGCCACGACGGATGGGTCAGAGCTCAACTCCTGGCCGGGTGTAATCAGGTGAATCATCATAATTATTTCCCACTCTTCCACCCCGTAAATGCGGATACATGTTCTCTAAATTCTATCTTCATTGGCCTAGTTAAAAGGGTCGATGTCTTAGCTCAGTCAGTAGCGTGTCTGCCTAATAAGCTAAAGGTCCCAGGTTCGATTACTGGCATGACCGTAAAATGGATAATTGGTAAAATATGGGTTTCCCCCTCAATACTGATGAATTAAGGAATGGAGGCTGGGTGTTTTTTTAAAACATAGAGTCTTACTACCCATTAGGGTTTTACGTCTATGTACTAATTACGCTAGTGACTCTAGTGATGAGGAAGTGTACCCATATTTGCGTGGGGGTGGAGTGGAAAATCATTTAGGAAAAACCATTCTCAATACACCCAACCAGGATTCAAACCCTGATAGGCCTCTCATCGGCAATCTAATCTATTGTGAGAGTGACGCCTTAGATCATGCGGACACCGAAGCAGGTAAAGAGATCATTCAAGAGTGTTTCTACCAATTGAGGCAAGTACGTTGGACCTAGTGCCGAACGAGGAAGGGACAATGTCAAGGACGTAGAAAGATTTGGGTCGAGGGGGTCCGGAACACCCCCTAGTCAAATTAGCTTTCTACGCCCTTGGACACTGTTGGGGACGAGAGCTGTGAGGCATATGTCAACAAGTTTCCAAGGAGTTCTTGTTCAAATTCCTGTAAGATATTTAAAGGTGGAATTTATCAGTCAGAACTCGAGAGGCTCCGAGTCCACTAGAGCCGAGAGGAGCCTTGTGCCAATAACCCAGGCGTGTTAAGAGGTTCAACGAGTGGTCAAGATTAACGTTCGTTACTGGTGATTATTCGCACCGGAGGTCGCCCCTCTTTGAAACGTGAGCGTCATTGTTCGCCCTTTCTCCCAGCTGTTAGCCACAACTCGTCGGCGGGCTGGAGTCACGATCAGACGCTGTTATCCGGGCAGGGGCTGAGGACGGTTGAAACACAGGTGGAGGGAGGGTTTTCCAAGAACTTGCTGAGAGGATGGATCTCACTTCTTGACTTCTTTCTCTCCCTCTCTCTCGTTGGCCTTTCACCCATGGAGCTACTTAAATAAGACTCAAAAGTGACGCGAATAAAACCTAAATTACCAACCAGTTGCTTGAGGGTCACCGCTCATGTATTTCAATAGCGGAACGCTCATGCAGCTATTGTTTACTAGCCGGTTTACGACGCGTCCGTAATTAGTCACTGGAAATTCAACATGCTAGTCGCCGGGCTACTTAAGGAAAATACTCAATCATCCCAAATGAATAATTATTGAACATTAAATGTACTATTCAACGTAGCTTACTTTTTACATTATGTACAACGCTATAAACTTTGCATCAGTTTGTTGCAGTCCCTTTTCCGCGACGAATGGTTGATTAGTAGTCTGCAGTTTATTATTTTCATTATGTGGATACATCCAAAGTTTCTTTGGTTACGTGTCTTATACTTGTAATAATATTATAGAACCAAATCCTTCTCAACACTCAAGTCACTAAGACATTATATTAATAAATATTAATTATTCTAGAAGCCTGAAGAAGGCACTTTCATCTATATAGTACGAAACCGACTGAAATTCCTCCACTTTTGCCATAGCACGGTGTGTGAAACATAATTAACAACCAATTACTGACCAGTTTGTAGCTCCAATCACTAACTAGTCCAATCACAGTTGAGTAGCTCCATAGGCAATAGGCCTTTAACTGCTGACCTTCAGACCAAGGAGACGTAGACCGGGGGTCAAGCAGTCAGGGAGGTCGACTATATATTCCGTTCACGATAGGTTTTTACCTGGATGACAATTCGAAAATCATACGTTTAGGTTTTGGGTTGCCAACACTTGTAAAAGATCACAGTTTTGTTATTAATGTAAAGATCTTTAATTACCTGTTATATATTACATTTAAAATAATGTAAACTTAAGTTTTCTCATACTATTTCATTTTTTTAAATAATTTCTTTTTGTCCAACTCGAAACAATATTTTAAACATAATTAAAAGAACTTATTTTTCGTTTTGAAACGTTACTGATTTTGTGTAATATAGTGCACACATCAATACCTTTTAATACAGGCATCGTATTTACTTGGAAAAGAGAGAATTGTTGTCATTTTTTTACATACAATAAATAATTTTATGATTATTTTATCGTATTTTGAAATATTTAACTGAATAAAATATTTTTATCAACTGCGTGTCTGCATCTTTGTAAAAAACTCGTTTACCGTTATGTTCAATCATATGGTTTAGATTCGTCAGTCGCCATTTTGAAGCAATGTTCGTTAGAAGTTTTTGTGAAAGTGGTGCTAATATTTTTTTAAAGGGGAATACAACTATAAATAAACTTGTGTCCGACCTCAAATAAATATATAAATAATATTGGCCTAAATTACTGTGGTTAAGTATCACATTAATATATTACCAACTGTTTTCGTTAGAGTCATCCAAAGTGATAGATGTCAGCTGTTGGCGTAGTGATATATTAGGGATTACTTCTTGTAACATTTCGAGCTGTCATCCAGGTAAACTTAGCTCGTGAATGACTTATAGGTGAATCGACCTTGTTTCGGCGCCAAGGGACTATGGAACCTACTTGCAGTGTACATAATGTGTTGGTGACAATAGTCCGGTGCCTGACTATAGTCAAGGCTACTGGGCCTGCTATTATAGCTTAAGCTAGTGTATAGGTCGTGTACTGATTTAACCTTTTCTTAACAAAGGGTATACAGTTTCAAGAACCACGGCCTTACTTTTCGTTCACGCTGGCCGCGGCTTACGCTTTCTTTTAGCACCATGTCTTACTCCCCGTTAGAATTACTTTAATTTGTTAGGGATAAGGAAGGTTGAACTTAGAGGAAGAGTAACAGAATTTAAGTGGAGGGAGATTAGAAAATTATTTAGGAAAAAAGTACCCTCAATATGCCCTTCCGGGATTTGGACCCCACTCTTCCCATCATTGGCAGTCCAATCTAACACAAGAGTGATGCCTTAAACCACTCGACCATTGATGCGGGTCATACAATACACTGTAAGAAAAATCTGTGGTAAAATTCCCATACATGTATTGGAAGTAATTAACCCATACAAGTATTGAAGTTTTCCCATAAACGGTCACAGGAAAAGTGCCATACGTTGGTAGTAATTTTCATATACTGGGTTGGTATTTTACCCATATCTGTGTATAGAAAAAATAATATTTGCCCGCCATGAAAGTTGTAATTTTCATAAGCTTGATTGGTATTTTTACCATGCCTGTGTATGGAAAACTTAATATTTGACCACTATGAAGGTTGTATTTTTCATATTCTGGGTGGGTTTTTCCCATGTTTGTTTATGGATAATTTTTATATTTTACCTATACATTGGTTGTAATTTTTATACACCGGGATGGGATTTTTCTCATGTTTAGTAATGGGATAAACAAAATATCATCAATGCATTGGTTGTATCTTCCCCATATTGGGGTATGGGTATAGTGACATTTCACCAGTAAGTCTTTTGAATTTTTCATATAACGGATAGTTTTTTTTAATAACTGGGTATAGGAATAGTTCATTTTATCCAAGTTATTTATTTTACATGTTTATGGAAAAATAAAAAACTTACCTGAAAAAAAAATACTACATTCTGGGTGTGTGTACAATCGTCATTGATCTGAAAGATATTTCCAAAGATTTTTGTACAAAATAAAACACTTTTCCATGTTTCATCTTTCAATTAACGACTTACACTATTTGATTACAAATCACACACAAGGTGATACAAGCTGATAATTAATGTTAGCACAGTCGTGTGGCCAAATTCAATAAACATTAATTTAGTTGAAAAATGACATCTGGACACGGGGATCAAACCATGGACCTTTGGCATAGCGCGCTAACGGTCTATTACTGAGCTATCCAGGAATCGTCCCGTGCCCAGGGTCATTCTTCACTCAGTTTAAGCAGAGCCTGTACTAAACCTTGTGTGTGATATGTAATTATATTGTGAATTCTCCCAGTTTTACACCTGGCAGTATAACAGCCATGATTGAGTCAAAATGGTTGTTGAATCAGATAACTCGCTTAATGTAACTGATTATTTCCACATGTTGATCAGACTCTGGCTTCAAATATCAAGAAGTTCAGATATTATAATCATTGTGTGCAGTGCAGCAGGGATTTTTGTTTAAAAAATTATTTGATTATTTAACATTTATTTGGTTTTATCTTTATAGAATTCAATATGAAAATATTTAGTATATTTAAGTATAAGTGAGAAAGAATTACAAACTTTTACTATAGTAAGTCTATAGGCCTATAGATTAATTAAAATAGAATGATTTATTGATTAATACAATATGATTTAAGATATATTATGATGTATTAATCAATAAATTAGTCTATTTTAATTAATCTTTAAGGACTTAATATAGTAAAAGTTTGTAATTCTACAAAAATTCTTTCTCACTTATACTTAAATATACTAAATATTTTCATATTGAATTCTATAAAGATAATTTAATATTGCTTCCTTATTACAATATCATCATGTATTTCAAAAATGTATTTTGTTGTTAAATAAATTGTAATACATTTTTTATTTAATAATTTAATATGGGTAATGACTTATATAAAAGTTTAAGAGAACCGGAATCAGAACCGGATCCTAATTAAAAGCAGAAAAGAACGGGAGCTTTGTTTCTTGAACCAGAACCTTGGAATGGTTGTTTGGAGAACCGAAATAGGAACGAGAACCGATAAACATTTCAGTTCGACTCCCTGATATCAAATAACATTTCTGCACATTTAGAGCAATTGTTAAATATATACGTATTTATAAATTGGTATATTACCCTAAATAATTTACTTATATCAGAAAAGAATTATTCTTAAACAATTTTTACTGAAGAGCTAAAATAAATTTCCTTTGAACAGAGATTTTCATGCTAGAGAGAAATTTAACCGTTTAGAAAAGAGCACAACATATTAGTTTTATTTAACAGTTTGTGAATGTTTTATTCAATTTACACACAATCTAAAATACTTTCATTCAATATTAAATGTTAATTAGACTAAAGTGCGTGATAAAAGGCAAGTCGTATGTGCCCCTTAATGAAGTGTGGTGTAAGGGGTTCAATTGTACACATGAAAGAGAATACCGACACCATCAAGAATAGCTTCCAGCCTTTAAGTTGACGCCATTACAACTTTAAAGTGCACTTGGCTTCCAAGGGTCCTTGGACAGACTTATTAGACACGGCCTGGAGAATAAGTTTTAACAAAATCCATCAAACCGTTTCAGACGGGACAAAAATAATGGTAAATTTGGGGGGGGGGGGG
>CABEEJ010005218.1:40512-52683 GCA_901482245.1 Timema douglasi
GTTAGAATTCCCCCTACACCAAAATAGGTATCTCTAAATAAGTAAAAAATTAAAATTTGAATAAAAAAAAGTTTTTTAGTCAGAAATAGTTTTAATATTCTACACTTTTAAAAGATGCTCAATTAACACTAGGGATGCTACGATACTTTTGATACAATATCAGTATTAATACTATTATTATTATTATTATTATTATTATTAGCACCGCGTCTTACTACCCGTTCGGGTTATACACACTTACGCTAATGTGAAATGGTAGGGTGATTGTGAGATGAAATGAAGGACCTACAGTTTAACGTGGAATCCGAACCACGGTGGAGGCCTGGCATTCCCCACATTCACAAGATNGTTTAACGTGGAATCCGAACCACGGTGGAGGCCTGGCATTCCCCACATTCACAAGATGTCTTGTCATAGGTGAAGGAAGGGTTTGGAAATCAGGTAAATCTATGCCGGGACCGAGTATTGAACCCCGGCCGTCAGCACAGAAGTCTGACACCTTACCCCTAGACCACCAGGTCACCTGGGTATCAATACTGTTGACTCGGATAGAAAATATTAAAACCATTTGAGATTTAAACGGACAATAATGACACTTTGATCATTTATAAAAAATTAAAATTAGTCAAAATGGCAAGATAGAGTGGGGTTAGGGGGAAGGAAGCGCTGAAAAAGTGCAGAATGTGCAGTATTCGCTGATCAAGTCGTCTCGGTTGCACCCAGGAGTTGTCATAATTGAGACGTGTTCCAGTCAGACTGCTCAGTCATTTAGTTACAATTTTTAGTTTATATTGTTTCTACTATTTTATGTTTGCAAGCAGTGTATGGCTCAAATTCACAAATAAGTTCCAGTCAATTCCAGATTTTTTTTTATGAAATTTCATATGCTTTCCTGATATTTCCCTTACCTGTATTTTCCAGATGCGTGGCAACCCTGTAATTAGTCTAAAATCTTACTGAAAACTAAAGTGTTTTAACTAAGTAATTCAGGAGAATGATTGTTTTTGTTGTCTGTTGAAGTGCCAGGTTTACTGTGTTAACCTGTGTGTTTGTTTTATAGAGGATGTGTTATGAATTTTAAGATTCCCCCACATGTCAAGCCATGTTGAGATTTTGTCCAGGAATCCCAAAGTTGTACCATGTATTTCCCAAAAATAGTTTTTTTTAAAACATCTAGATAACTTCTGCAATTTGCCTTATTCTATCTAACTAAAAGTGATTAAATGAAAAAAAAAAAAATTTTTTTTTGTTGTGTTTTACACTTGCAAGTCATTTTAGAATTTTAAATTATAACAGAGATCAAAAGTTTGAAGATATTCTAAATTATTATATTCACAGGACGACAAAGACTTTCCAAATTAAATACTTGTCACTCTTCAGTTTACAAGTTTTGATCAAATAATAGTTTGCATAGTAACTGTACTGGATCACAACAACCTGTTAAATTAATACATATTGCAACTGTTATTTATTCAACGCAAGGACAGTTTTATTGGCACTAGCGAAACACACCTTATCTTGGACTTGGTGGTTTTGGCCGCGGCGACACTTCCAACCCAAGCAGTATTGACTCACTATTCCTGAGGCATAAGCTTCAACTCAGTGACATCATTAATTTACATGGGAAAAGTACCCAGCCCTATTAGTATTTCAGAAGCCTCTGTACAATGAATGTAAATACATAAAATTAAATAGCTTAAGTCCTTTACTGCTGTTAGTTATTTTTATTCAAATAATAGCCTGTTAATCACAATGGTATAAAACTACTAATGATATAAAAATCGTAAACATCCCCAAGGCTCCAAATTTTTAAATATATTTTATTTAAATTTTTTGAAAATAACACTGCTTTAATGATTATTTTTACTATTCTTCTATTACCAGGGAAGAACACTAAAGAAATTGCTTTTTCAAGATTCTAACACACTAATCAAAATAACATTTAAATTTTCCAAATAATCTACAATAATTATACATGTTTTAACCATCATATATTTTATTTTCAAAAGCTGAAAATACAACTTTACATAAAATTATGGAGTTATAATTATTAGTACTAAAGCAATTCTTTATAATGTTTTTGGAAAATAGTTTTCCCACATTTTTACAGAAGACGTGCTTTGGGATATTATTTTACTTACATGCCGGCTTTGGCGTGATGGTGGAAGGAAGTTTTTTTTTTTACTCAGCGTGTGTTGTGCTTAAAACCCGTGTACCATATTCTCGAATGTGATAAAGTGCAGAAGAGTGTAGAATTAGATTATTATTCTGCTTCCAGATATTCTAGTTGATTAACTTTTTTTCAGTTCTTTTATTTAACAGAAAACTTTAACCATGGCTTGCATCCCCAATAAATATGTTCTGTGACTGTAAGTGAACGTTAACAGCTTAAGTTTTCAAAGCTATCTCTCCGGGAGAAAGTTACAGTTAAGAAAAGAGGTCATTCAACACCTGAGATTCTAATATTTCATCCAGTCAAAAGAAACAACAAGAAATATATTCGTAGCTTTAATTCTGAATGGTACCAACGGAAAAGTTGGCTTTGCGGCTGTGAAGTTAAAAATGCACTGTTTTGCTTCCCGTGTTTGCTGTTTGGAGGTGATGTACCGTGTACAATAGATGGTTTTAGAAATATAAAAAAGATTAAATAAAAAACTGAAAAGCATTAGAAGTCAAAGAAGCACGTTGATAATGTTGTTTTACTGTTACTTTTAGGAACCGTAAGTATTAAGGAGAAACTTAATGAGGCATACAGACTTTCAATCAATGAGCATAATATAAAAGTTAAAAAGAACCGTGAAATTTTGTTCAAAATAATAGACTGCATTTACTTTTATGGAAACTATGAAACTCCCTTACGTGAACATAATGAAAAAGACGATTCAGTAAATCCAGGGGTATTTAGAGGATCAGTAAATTTTGAATCTAAATTAGATTCAGATTTTAAGAATCATTTATAAACCAGTGCAGTCTTGAAAGGTGTTTCTAAGACCATTCAGAATGAGATACTTAACTGCCTGCTACAAATATACCATGAGGAGATAAGGACAGAAATTAGAAAAGCTTCCTTTGTAACTGTCATGGCTGATGACACAACAGATGTTTCGGAACACACTCAAATGGCCCTTGTTCTACTGTACATATTTAATGGAGAAATATTTGAGCGTTTTTAGGGATTCTTTATTCCAGAAAATCAAACTGCAGATGGCATATCAAAACATACTTTAGAACAATTGGACATAATCCTTCAAGGAAATGGACAAAAACTGATAGCTCAGACATTCGATGGTACAAATGTCACGAAAGACAAAAAAAGCAGGAGTTCAAGCAAAAATAAAAGCAGTTTATAGTAATGCACATTTCATTCATTGTTATGCACATCAACTTAATTTAATAATGAGAAATGCATAAAGTATTACACGAAACGCAAGAATTTCTCTCTCTAACATTCTGGCTATTCCAACATTTTTCTTAAGATCACCACAACGTGTGTCCATTCTCAAGAAACATATGGACGTCAGCATTCCACGTCCATCTTCTACCAGGTGGAATTTCAACATACGGATCATAAACAGAGTTCATTAAAATTTGCAACCTTTAAAAAACTGAAATTCAGCCAACTTAAAATCTAGATCACAACATTGCAGAAGCAACCTGAATTTTAAAATACCCGAATAATAATTTCAAGTTTTAGTTAGAGTTTTTTCATCAGATTATGCCTCATGTTGAAATAGTTTACAACAAAATGCAATCTCTAGAAATTAGTATGTTTAAAGTTAATGAATATATAAAAAATTTCAATACTGCTATTTTAGAATTGAAAAAGTTCAAAAGTACTGTGAGAACCCTTCAAAGACATTCATGGCAGAAGCTAAGGAAGTGTGTGTTGATATAATGTACAGATATTCTTCCACTAAACACTTAGTAGCTGCTAAATTGTTCAACAAGAATGGCTTCACTTGATTTAAGAATGAACATCCCACAAAAGAGATAGTACTGACCACTGAAGCTTATCCCATGATTGACAAAGAAAAGCTTGAAATTGAACTAAAAGTATTCTATTGTAGGACTGATATTCATGAATATTGCAAATTAATTGAGCTGCTGAAATTTATATTGGAAAATAATCTAGATGATGTTTTTAGTGAAATTACGAAACTGATAAAAATCCTCTTGACAATTCCCATGACTACATCAGAGGCAGAGCGCTACTTTCCAACATTGAACAGAATAAAAACTTTTTTAAAAAGCACTATGAATTCGAAAAGACTAAATGCGCTTCCAGTACTTTCAATGGAGAAAAATTTCCTCAATTGTCATCCAGAGATCAAGAAGAAAATTACTGAAATTTTTGCTTAAATTAAAACAATAAGAATTTATTTAATTTTTAAATGAATAGATCAAGCTTGAACTGTAACAACTTATGTTAAAGTAAGTAAACAAGTTTTTAAAGGTTTTATCAAGTTCTTGAATAAATTTTCTTTTTATATTTTTTTTTACATATAAACAATTTTAAAACAAAGGCTAAACATTTTTTAAAGCAGCATTCCCACTAATTTTAGCTACGAGCCGCCATTGGGGCTTCCTATAAAAATCAGATTGTATAAACACTGTGAAGGAAAATAACAACAGCTGATGTAGTGCCAACTGTACAAAATGAAATATAATTAATTCTAAATTTATGGGAGAGCTTCCTTTTTACCATATTGTACTTACGGCTATGGAGACAACTACTAGATTTTTCTCAAAATTTGTATGGAGAGTGAAAAAAAGCCTCCAACAGAGACACTTCACAGCCTACAGTAGATATATAAAGACTTGCCATTGTTTTTGAGTATTGTTTTGCCTCTTAATATTTTTTGTTGTGGATTTGATACACCGGTAATTTAAACCGTATATATACACATTAGTTTATGTACTGTAACTAGTAATTAAAAGTGATACTCTTAACCTAAAAAATGTTACATGTGGAAAGTGTGGGTTGTTAAGGATGATGCATTGAATGCCATCAGGTGTTGTAACCCCTGACCAAGTCTAAAGAACAACAAGTCTTTAAATTAACAAATTTATTCTATAATATTAATTTATTTGTTTAATAAGCCCTACATTATTAGATAAAAGTTTATATGCTTGTTAATTAGTTTGAATTAAAACAAATTTAACTTTTCTTATATTTTATTTATGTGCTGCATTTATCGTGCACTTTCTGAGCTGACTGACTATATCAACACAAGACTTAGAAACTAACTTAAACCTAGAAGAGACACAATACACAGCCCATGGCCGTTAATTCATCACTGTAAACCCACATTTCACAAATTATTAATTTTTCGGCCATGCTGGGAATCGATCCCGGGACCTTTAGCTCAGAAGGCAGGCAGACTCACTTTCTAAAATAGTCCTGCAGTAATTAAATATTTTACATATTTTGTATTTATTAACTTAGATCTATGTCGCAGACAAGGAAACACCTGATACACACACAACTCCTAGGTTAAACTAGCTGCGCTCCTTTTCTAAGCTTGAGTCCTTCGACACTAGGATCGCCACATACAGTCCCAGGTTACAACATAGGACTGCAACTAGCAATCCTTGTGTCGAAGGACTCAAGCTATATAAAGGAGCACAGCAAAACTCCCGTAAGGCTGTGAAGCCTATAGGATGTTTCCTTATCTTTGGCATAGGCCAATAATAAATATTTATATGAATTAAGCTTGTGTGAACCTTCGGAATTTCAAAACCCAAATCCCACGCAAAACTAAGATTCAGAATTGGGGTCGAACACATTAGCCATATGTTGGGGAGGATGGGGGAGGGGGGGACTACAAACCAATGATATTGATACCCCAAAACAATGTGTACCAAGTAATGGGGATGAAGTGTCTTGATAAAAATAAGATCCAGTGTTCCGGCCATACGATAAAGACACATCAGTGGTAGATATGGAAGATATTGATCTAGTTCTTCCTACCCCAAATATCATGTGTGAGGGACTATGTGAGGTACAACTTCATTAGCCGTATTAACACTTTGGAAAAAATAACTGTATGACTCAGTTGGTAGTGCTCAGAAATACTGAATAAAGGGTCCAGGGTTCAATTCCCGACAATGTAAAAACAAATTGTTGATGGAGTGGGATTCCCTTACACATCAGGGACGCATTTACAGCTGGGTGTTGTGTTCATGCATGTGCTCAGAAAGTGCATGTTAAAAAATCTCAATAATATTGTATTTTTACATTTTCACATTCTCATATGTCTAAACAGCAATTACCGCCACAAACTAATGCGAACTTATTAACTAATTACAAGTGCGACAAAATTGTTCTTCCGTAACGTTACGTGTAGCCTACTTGTTTTAAATTTGAAACACATACACTAATCCCCATAAAATATATATTTTTTTACAAACTTACATCAACAATTATCCACAACAAATACCAACCTTCTGCAATGTAAAGAAGAGAAAAATTATTATATTAGGTTTTCACAAGATTGTATCATGTCTTTAATTTGTCCCTTCATAACTCAAGATTGGGGAATAGAACATAAAAGCCTGATTTTAGGATATATCTTTAAAAAGGAAAAAAATGCTACCAAACAATCTTATATACGTCATATGAAACAAATACAAAGTACTGACATAAAAATAAGTCTTATATACACTCTTAGTAAAATGATAGATTAAACTAAAGCTTGACTCATTTATTTCAAGGGTTACCTTTCCGCCATATTCCTTCAAGGCACAATAATCTATAGCATCTTAAACATTTAACTTTTTCTTGCAACAATCCCAAATCTTGTAATTAATAACTACGTCCTTGTTATTTAATGAAAAAAAAATGTGTCTTTCAATGAACTACCTAGGCCTTCATTTAAATTTTCACACATAATTATTCACAAATACTTAAAAATATTCAAAACAAGTCACAGCGAAGTTAAAGTCATAGTAAAACAAGATAGCAACTTTTAAAAAAAAAGCTAAACTACCCCTTCTTTTAAATATTTTACATTTAAAATGATTATAAAACAATACAAAACAAACAAAAATTAATTAAGCTAATATAATTTAAGCTAATCTAACCTAACCTTCAATTAAACAAAATTACATTTTTGAAGCTTTTGTTAAAATCTAGTAATCTAATTGTGAGGTTGTCTGACGGAAATTGTTAAACGACTTTAGTGAAAAGCAGTAGTAAACATCGTTAGAGGTGTTTAAAATTTGTTCCACAAAATAATTCATCAAAAACAAAATAACGAAAATATTATAACGTCAGTAGTTTTTATGTGTCTTATATGATTAATAACGCAACTAGGAAGTGTTATTTTGTTAAAAATAGGTTTTCTTAAAATTGGGTGATGTGTTCTATGCACTAAGATTGTTTATTTAATTTTTTAAATAAAATGCAAAAATGTTACCATTAAGTTGAAAACAAGTGTCACTTATCTGCGCCATGCTTCAAGCTCTTTTTTTAATGTTCAAGTTAAATAGTTTTGCTTTAATAATCAAAGAAACAGCTAAAAAGTGTCCTTCCGTAACACTCCCATTACTATAACTTTACCCTTATTTTTCTAGAAAGATAGTTTAATTAATGAGATGTTGGATGTGGTAGTAAGCAACATGCCATCTAATCTGATTGAGGGTCATTATTCGTCTCACAAATTATTTTTTTAAATGTTGTAATAAACATATTTTAACATCAGCAGCTTTATGTGGTTAATATGATTAATAAAGTAACTAGGCCTAAGTGAGCTTAATGAAATTTTGTTAATTTTTTTTTCAACATATGGCTAATATGTTTCTTAAGTTTAGCTTATAAATATTTAAAAGCATTGACATTCGATCAGAGTCTGTGGATCAAGATTAAGATTTGGGGTACAGGCTTAAAAACTTAAATAGGCCTAGACCTCTAGGCTGTCTAGATATATGGTACCCAATATAGGCGTATTTATAATAATTCAGCCTATAATTTATATTTATAAATATAATATAGCATAGGCGCTATATAGGTCTAAAGATCTTTATTTATATAATCTGCCCCATTTATTTAGACATATGTCTTATATTAATATAATATCTTATTATATTTATTTATCATAACCATTTATATAATTTATAATACAAGTAGGCCTAAATCCGCTCATATAATTTTAGAAATATTTATTGAAAATAGGAAAAAATAGATGTTATGGCTGTGTTTGTATAGTCTGTGCACTAGGACCTATACACTTGTAGGCTTAACTGCACACTTTAATAAAAAAGATTTTTGGTGCCCTAAAGTGCATAGGGTGCAAAATACCTTTCGACAGCACAGTACAGCTAAAGCTACCTGGTGGGTAATTCTGAAACATGCCTTTCCATTTAATGAGATTGGATTTTGATAGTGGTGTGTCAAGGTTCACATAATAAGACCTATTAAGTTTTTAACTACGGCACCATTCTTTTAATTTTGTTTTAAAGGATAAATAAACTTACCAATATGGGTTTAAACATGACTTTACTTCCATGACATTTTGTTTAAAGCCATTCTAAATATTTTACCGCACAATAATATAGGCCTGCTATTCAAACTCTTCCAGAAATGATCTCAATTTTTAAGTGCCATCAGGTCCACACGAAAAAACAACTCCGCCAAATTATATTATTATGAAAAAAAGTCTGTATTAGATTATTTAAATGTAGGACTTAACTTTTAAATAACCTACTTGCACAAAAAATAAAAAGTTTATCATTTAGCCTATTAATCTATCTATGTAGTCTATTTATAATTTTGATATACATCTTTTAAACTTTTTTTAACCCTTAAAAAGAGATTTTTATTTTTATTTTACAGAAAGAAATTTAGTCATCTAAATGAACAAAATGGCACAGAAAATCATTTTGAGTAGACAGTTGATACTTATTTAGGCACTTTAAAAAGCTTTTTACCTATAAGTGCACATACGGGACACATCACATCAGATCACTTCAAAAACATCCAGACACCATCATAAACGACTTCCGCCCTTTAAGTAAACTCCATTGCAACTTTCAAGCAAATAAAGTGCACTAAGGTATAAGTGCGCTACTACTATTCAGACACAGCCTATTTTTAAAGTTACTAAAATAGTTTGGTAGGCTACCTAAACTTTTTCGATATTACAAATGATACTGCCTATTTTATTAAGCTTTAATCACATTTAGGAAAATTATAGCTCAATCTATAGTAGATGATAACAATTTGATTAAAAAAAAACTGCCACGTGTTACAAAGTTAAGTTAAACAAGCGCAATTCCTCCCTTTTATGCAGCATGAATTATAGTAATAAATAATTAACTTGTTCTTCACTAACCAGGTGAGAAAATACAGCAACAAATTTACTCCATTAACAGAAGAATAAATAATTTCAGAACTTTTCTACTTACACTAGAGTATTCTACAAACAAATATGGCGAACGGACGAACATCTTCTGAACATGAAGCCGAGCCTCTTTTCTGCGTCTTCTATCTTTGCACTGAGTGACGTGTCGGTGTTTCTCATACAACTTGAATCTTTTCCATGCCAATGTTGGACGTTGTCAGGTCCACTGGACATATTCGATAGATATAGGGGAAATTCTCATGTCTGCATGGTATGTTGAAAAGTATGAGAGAAATAAAATATTGTTTTATGGAAAAAATATGATTTGTTTTACAGTGTAACTTAAAAATTTGGGATTAAAAAGGGGAATTTCAAGGAAAGCCACTACCATTCCTCTAGAGAGAGATTGTAAAAAGGCCGATATAAGTGCTTTTCAAGTAAGCTTCCGCTACTTTTCCTAATAAACTGCACTGTGTCTTCGTGAGTATTTAGTAAATATGGGATCAGTTCTGTGGTGCAATGAATACTTTCATAGATCTGTCGTTGGAGGAGTCAGATTTAATATCAATTTCTGATATTTTTATTCTGAACTAATAAATTACTCGCGCTGTGAATGAAGTTTATGGTAGATCCTGTAGTTCTAACGCAGTGTAAGAAAGTTTGTCTTAAGCTAGGGGAGTTTTTATAACATAATATACTCTACATATTCAAGTAATTTTTGCTTAGATTAACAAGCGTACATTTATATTATTCATAATCATATGAAAGCTGGATTGTAATGTTTCTTTTTATTTTGTAGCTCAACGCAATTACGCTTTAATTTCATGGTTAAAAATAATCTAACAGCTCTCTACTCTGCCATTAAAATTTAATCTTAAAACATTGAGTTTTTTTATTTACGTTTGTTTCCTTGTAAACTTAAGGGTTTTAACTAAACAATATCAAAATAGTATTTTCGTCCCGATTGTAAGATAAAAGCCAACTTTATCGTCAAATGACTATACACCGGTAGTTCTGTGAACTGTGAATTCGCTCTTTCAATAAAATAATTTCAAGTACTTCATGTTAAGAATTATTTCATATTATTATCGTTAATAGAGTATTAGTCTCTTTGGATTTCAAGTTGAAATATCTTCTGTAATTTCTCCTTCGATTTGAAGTAACTATCCTTGTTGTTCAAATCGTACAGAAAACGAATAATATACTCAATAAAGTATAATATTCGTAGAGAATAACCTATGTGCATGTGGTTTAAGACGCCAGTTTCACAATGTATGCCAATATTTAAAAAAAATACCCCTTAGGTTCTATTGATGGCTTATAATTATAAATTAAAATTACTTGAAATAAGCTATTTAGTGAAAAACCTTTTGAGAAGCTACCATTTTGAAACAGATAGCTAGATAGAAAAAAAGTGTGCATACGTTATTCGGCCTAGTTTCAAAGCTAGTCAAAATAGAACCTCGTTTCGCTCGATCAAAAACACAATCCCATAATTTGGGTGGTTTTTATAATTTTAATTTCCAATGTCTGTATTTGAAAGTAGATATATTGTTTACTCACAGCGTGTTCTGATAGTCTCAAGAAACTCCTCGCTAGTAAACCACGTCGTACAGTGTTACGCGAGCTAACTTCTCGGGGCGGCGAATCAGCGACGCTGCCGGTCGAGCCAATGTATGGATCCACGTTACTAAGCCGCCCATAAACACATCCGCGCGGAGCTTAACAGGGGAGAGGGATTAATACAATAAACTTTCCCTACCTCTGGTCCAAGGGTTGTTTGATCCTGGCATCACCTAAATGGCTCCACGGCCGGTTCAAACAGTTACTAGGGTCGTTAATTGGGAGCGGGATTTGCACGGGTTGGTTGCGGTCCGCGCCTTCACTTTGTGTATACAGAGCTACGGATGGAATGCGAGTTCAGATTCCTCTTGTCACACTTTATATAACAATTAGCTTTACTTTCTATTGACCCCTCCAAGAGAGAGGTATTGCCATCGACAAACAAAATTTGAACTCGAGATTTTGATAAATATCGAAGTTTCATGACCCCCAGAAACCAAAAAAGTGTTTTTTGTAATGCCGTCTGTCTGTCCGTCTATCTGTATCTCGGGCTAGAGTCGAAACTATTTTACTGATTGAGCTAGAGCTCGGTACCTGAGGTTTTCGTAAGGCCCCCCCCACTCCCCCGAGGGTTATTTAGAATTAGATACCTATCCATAAATTGAAGGAGAGTTTACTGAAGAGCATAAAGAGAAAAATAATCGACTTTCTTGAAATTAGCTCTAACGATTTTGATTTTTTTTTGTTATCCAAACGCAATTTATAACTATAAACAAAAAGGCAACTCTCATTTTTTCATGAAAAGGACTTTGAGGGTAGTTTACAATGGGGAAATTTTACAATTTTCATCATTTTTCTGCAACTATTTGAGACACGAAATGACTTATCATTGTAAAGTTGTAGAACTATTAAAGCTAGAAATATTTTACATATTTAAAATATATTTTTTATAAAACCAATAGTTTCTGAGCTATAAGCATTTATATATATTTTCAAAGACCTCAAACAAAAAGTATATATATATGTACTTAAGGGCTAAGGGGCCTATGCCAAAGAGTTTTCTTTATAATAATATAAACAGTTCTCGAATATTTGTAATGAACTTGTTTATCTTTTGATTTCTGTCCAAATGCTACGACGAGGGGAACTGAATAGAACTATCTCCATATAGGAATAAAGTATAATGAGGTAGACTTGAAAGACTTAGCTTAATATGGTGGTATTGTGTAATGAGGTAGACTTGAAAGACTTAGCTTAATATGGTGGT
>CABEEJ010005219.1:9789-52680 GCA_901482245.1 Timema douglasi
GGGGGGGGTGATGGGCTTTTAACACTTCTAAGGCATCTTTCCAGTTTTTATACGGCTCTTTCACAAGTGATTTCAACTTTTGACTTAATCCTTTTACGCCAAGGTATTTGGAAAACAAAACGCAATATTTACAAAGTGCACCATCACTTTTAGTGTAGAAAAGCCAGGTAAAGCGGGTGAACCATTGTATTTGGAACCGGAGATTTTTAAATCTCGTCATCTATTCTTTGATTGAGGTAGCTGCCTACATCTAAAAGGTCTAGTTCTCTGTCAACATTGACAGCATCCCAAGGTTCAAGAGCAGAGACGGAGCTCTGCTGGTGGCTTCTCGGGATGTGTTTGCTACATACTCTCTTTATTCTTTACGAAGTAAGTGAGCGAAGATTGAGAGCCTTAACGCTTTGCCATCGCTGTTTTCCTCAGTGATCTAAAAATAAAATAAAATATTAATTTATCATAATATACTTATGACAACAATAATCACTCAATTACTTACTTGTTCGGTATTCATTCAACAACACAAAATGGCTTTTCAATCAAATTAACACTTCATAACCCAACAATAATAACAAATAACTCTTTGACATTGACTATTTATTTCTTGGCCTCAAGCTGAACGTATTTTCCGGTGAATTCACGGCTGCTTGACACTTTAGCCTTTAAGGTATTACTGTACTTTTCCATAGAAACAGCCGCCGCAAAGGACTGGTACACATGTTTAGTTGTGGAGTCATACATTTCCTTACAGGAGGTGGTCGCTTGCATCTGTCATCAACGGCTATGGCCGTAATGGCCCCACTCCTCTTGAAGAAGCCCAGCCGCAGCCGTATGTGTGTTTGGAACGATTTTCTTAAGTGTTGTACACATTCTTAGGGATTCAAAAGTATTGTTTATAATGATGGAAGTTGGAAAGTAGAAGGAACTAGTTGCAAAACATCCTTTATTGTATGATTTAGAGAGCACTCTTTACAAGAATTAAGTCATTAAGGCTAATGCGTGGAAATAAGAGGAAGATGAGGTAAAGAAAGAAAAAGAAAATGTATTTATAATACATTTTTATAATCTTAAAAGTGTAAAAATGTTAAAAATAGCTTTGGGAACCTTTTTTAACTTACGTAAAGGCAATATTGTCATAGCTATGTTTATAATTGTTTATAATTGTTTTTATTATATTTGTAAAGAACAAACTATCATTCTGTGGGAATTCTGTTCTTCTGACACAATTAGTTTGTCATACAGTTTTACATTGAGGACTGTTGAAGTATTCTAGTATGGATCCGGACAACTGGGTGCCACCATTTGGGCGCCACCAACCGGATGCGGCCAGCTGGGCACTGGCAAGACTGGGTGCCAGTGTAAAAATGTAATGATTGTTTTTTACGTAAATATTCATTTTTTGAATTGTTTAAGAAAATCATAACAAAGGAACCTTAATTTTTTTGTATTTATAAAGTTGGCGCGGCCTTAAAAATGTGTGTTTTAGTTGTAAAAAAAACTAGAATGTGTGTTTTAATTGTAAAAAAACGAAAATTAGGTTAGGTATTTTTCATGTTTTTTGTGTTTAATTTATTTAAAGAATTTTAAAATATCAAGTATTCTAAATTTATAAATACAAATAAATTGAGGTTCCTTTGTTATGATTTTTTAAACAACTCCAAAAATGAATATTTACCTAAAAAACAATCATTCGTTACGTTTTTGCACTGGCACCCAGTCTTGCCAGCGCCCAGTTGACCGCGCCCGGTTGGTGACGCCCAGTTGTTCTAGACCGATTAGGTTAATAAATCTTTCACATAAAATTCATTGACGTTGGCGAAGCCGCCAGCTCTCGTAAGTGAAATGAAATTTTGAGATGGTGGTGTGTCGCATACATCTAGTTGATAGTATGGTCTATTTGGGGTTTCTAGATATGCATCTTTAAAAAAGGTTGTGTAAACAGCATGCCAAAATGATCATATCATACGTCGTCTTCGGTTTCAAAACAATCGAGATGTGAATAATCCGAAATATTTGGCGTGGCAAAGCAAATTATTTCTCTGAAACTCTTCGTGTTCTAGAAATACAATATTTAAAAATTTATTTTAATTTGTCAGAGCCTACGCCCGGTCGGGGAAAATGTCAGTGGCGTATTCTCCGGGTATGCTAGTCCTGCGCCGCATACCCAAAATGATATGGACTAGTTTTTTGTTTAATTCAATGCTGTCTGTGTGAACTGTGTAAACAGTAATGTTTAAATTGTTAATAAATATACATGTAATTAATTATTAATTTTAAAACTAATATTGGTTCATATTCCAAGAATACTGTTTTTTTTTAGTAATTCTTCTTCCAAAAGGCTCTACTTAACACAATAGGAAACCCAGGGCTTGCTACTTGAAAAACGCAAGGCAAGCTAGGAAGGCTCTAATGACCTTGTCCAATGTCTATGGGGTTGCAACACATTCCTTTCCGCTCGCCCACAAGTAATTGGCCAATGAGCTCGGGTTTTCACAACCCAGGTCATGCTGTTCCTGTGAAACAAGCTAAGTATTGTGCCAGCTATCGAAAAAAGATTCATGATCACAATTTTTATTTACTAAGTTAATTTAGTATAGTTTAAGTAAAAATACATAAAATAAATATATAATTAATTGTAAAATAGTAGTTAGTATACGTAACAAGCTTTAAATTATACACTAATTAAATACATTAATTTATGGGGGGAGGGGGGGGGGGTAAGGCGGGTGACGAGGCTACTTTAACCGTTGTTGACGGTTATTCTTGTTCTTTAGTAGAAAGGATCATGGAGTTTTAAAAGTGTTCTTTTAGTTTTTGTTTTACATTTACGACTTATTAGTCATTGTGATTTTATATAATTATACATCAAAGAATCCCAAAAGTCAGGAATGTAATTTCACCATTTAAAGGTGATCTAGAAGGAAAAGGTAAAATAAATATATTTCCATAAAATTTACTTAATCAGTGGCGCACCCAGCCATTTACTTTGGGGGGAGGCATTCAATCAAGGGTGTAGCAAGGATGAAATTTTGATGGAGAGAACGGGTTTGGGGTTGCACAGCCCCCTAACCCCTGAAGGTCGATACTATTTATGGATATTAAATGCTTCTAGAAATGGTTTGGAATGGTTTTATAGTAATTAAGAGATTTAAATAATGCAAATTGTATCAAAGCTATTATTTGTGGGTTTTTTTCAATTGTTAATTTTGTGTATAACAATGAACCTTTTGAATATTAGGCTTAAGTCTGAAGCCTGGTCTTAAAATGTGGCCTATACATTCGACACATCTTCAATGTTAGTTATACTTAATATTATTGAAATTTCTACTAACATTATTTGTGGTGTTGGGGAAAGAGGGGGAAGGAGGTCAAATACCCTGTTCGCCTTTCTCCCCCTTGGGTACACCACTGCTTACAGCAAAAGATATGTGTAAATATCTTAGCAATAAACCAATGACGTAATGATAGAGTATTAATAGTCCAAAATAATCTCCCTTAAGTTAGTCAGAGTTTACACATTTAAATAGCTTCTGGAGCATAAATTCTCAAGTTGGGAGACTTTTGTTTCCAAGCAGCATTGTGTGAGATAGGTTAGGCTTTATAAAATAGTTTTAATTGCAACGTGAGTTAGACAGACAATCCAACTGATTCCCTCTCACCAAAATATGATGGACGCTTGATAGATGTATCACTTCATTTTACTCTTATTATGATTGTTTGCTTTGAGTATTGCTAACTGTGCTTTTAATTACACTAGGCTAATTGAATAGGATCGGTCTCTCTGATGCATTCAGAAATAAGCCTAGTGGTCATAGGTTCTGGCTACGGACCTAGAGATACCGGGTTTGATTCCCGGTACATCCAGATTATCTGGGAAGCAGTGGGTCTGGAACGGGTTAGATTCAGCCTATAGTGGATAAATAATGAGTTACTCGAATAAAGTAGTAGTGTCTCCGGTATAGAAAGTCGAGCTTAATGGCTGGAGTCATCACTGTACTGACCACATGACACCCTCTATCCGCAAGAGTTGGCATTAATTCGCCAAACAGTTTGGTAGCCACTCGATAGGTATAGCCTGAATGCGGGCGGACACCATGGAGTTACTTTTATTACATTTTGAGTGGATGGTAATCATCGTTATGGATAAATAAAAGAAGAGAGAATATGGGAGGGAAAGAGGGGGGAGGGGGGCTGCTCAAAATTTCCTAAGATAGCATACAGTTAAAGCGAAATAATAAATTTTCGAGCATCACTGATCTATATGATTATTTCTTCAAATATATCCCTTGAAATAATCCTTTGACGTTCTTAGACAAAAGTGGTTGAGGGTCCTTGGACCCCAAATCTCCGTTGCAACTCTTAGAGTACAGCATACCTATTAATTTTTCTCAGAATACGCCACTGGAAAATGTTCACCCACATTCCTTTATACCCTGCCACTATTTATGCTGAAATATTGATTGTACCACTCCACCCCAAAAATCACCTCTTCCTCTGCGAAAAATAATATATATACACGAGTATACTCCTGGAATGTCATCCTTTTAATACTCAAGATTGCACTTGTAAAACTGATATTTCTATCACAAGTGTATTTGACCATTCATTTTTACAGTCGTTGAGCGTTTGACGTGGTAGAAAGACGTTTTCAAAGCTCGACTTAACGAATTATGTCCGTAATACTGAGAACAAGTACTTTATTGGCTTATACAAAACACAAAATAAAATACTAGTAAACCTAAAGTTAAATAACTTGTTTCCTAACATTATTTGATATTATTTCAGCTTACGATTTTAAAAAGATGGATAAATATAAAGGATACGTAAAACATACGAAAAAAGAAGGGAAAGCGCGCAGGCACTTTCCCGTCCAACAATCAGCGAAAATGCTATCTTTCCTGGAATAACTGGAACATAAGCACTTGTAAGTACTTGAAAGATAATTACATTTAAGAACTGAGAAATCTTAAAATTTCGCTTTGAGACATGATTACATACAATAATATAATATTACAGTTTTATTGTGCTTTGTTTTGTTAACAATAAATTATCGTCCCTTTAAATTTATTAGCCATCTAATAATACTAATCTTATTTGTGGTATATGATATGTATAATATTTATGTATATGATATGTATGAAAAAAACACAAACCTTTTTAATTATCTTGAGGGCTGCAATTTTTTCCAAGGAAAATAGTTAGAGCTATGAATATGTAAGGGCATAAAGTATTAAAAGAGTCAATAAAACACTGTGAATCTCTCAACTCAAACGTTTTGAAATTTAAATAAATTATTTATTGTTTGTAAAAGATGTATAATTTTGACACATCTGTTGTTTCGAGTGTTAAACTCAAGATTTTTTTCTTCTAGGAAGTAGCTCATGTTCTAAACATTTTCTTTTTGATTTAACATTCAGAAGTATATCACACATGATAATTAATTCAGTCAACAGTATTAGTGTCGACGAGAGTGACTTATCAATTTATGAAGGTATTGATAATGGGATAGAACAATAAGGTGGTGTGATCCATAACCTCTTTGATCAAAATGTTCATCGTCTGCAGCTATTAATAAATATGAATTAAGTACTGTTAAACGGAATTCAACACGAAGCTTAGACTTATCTCATTCCCTCCCCCCCTCTCCTAGCCACCAAGCTCAAGAAACTTGATGAGAAAATAACCAAAGTGACGTAGGAAAGAATCTCCGAGCGTAGCGATATTTTGAAAGTAATCAGTAAAAAACGAGAAGTTTATGTAATTTTGTCTTTTCGAAGTGTTGGTACACCGGTCAAACAATTAAGACCGGAACTTATTATTAAGGCTAAAATGAGAACATTGCAACTTGTTTTGAGATGGAAAGTCGCATTACGCTTCCCTTTGATTTATTCGTCCGCTGCATGTAGCTCATCGCCTGATCAGAAGTGTGACGGTCACAATGTCGTTAACGCCAACAATGTCATAATCACAATTCCTTTGGAAAATTTTGAAGGCAATGCAATTTTTTCAAATATTTAGAAGTTGTAAGTTTGGTAACATAAAGTTATTTTGATAAGAAAGCAACTTATCATTTCAACGTACCTTAATATATAATAGCTTTTTTTGTATCACGAGTGATTGGTTACTGAATTATATTGCAAGAATCACTTTAGATATAATCTCTTATCATAAGGATGCAGTCAAACTGGAAAATATTCCGTCTGAAAAATTCTCTGAATTATTTTTTCACCTTGCATTAAACAAGTGTCCATTTATTCATGTTGTAAAATATTCCCCTTCCTGTATTCATTTAAAATAGGATCACGGGTTGATACAGGAGGGGGGGGGGTTCCGCGCGTCCCCCGTCAAGAAATTAAACCAATTAAATCAATGTTAAAGTCACTACTAGTTTTATTGTCACGTAATACTATCTCACTAACCAGATTTAATTTTTTTAATTGTTATTGTTAATATTATTAAATGATTAATATACGGTAATTATTATAAACACTTATGACAACATTTTGGGACAGTCTGTTTTGAAATGTATATGGGATCTGGGACTGAACCTGGAAAACTGTGTTGGCATTGGATGTGACGGTTGTAGTATAAACATATCTGATATGAAAGGTGCGGTGTAGTGATACAAAAAGAGGCAATACATAGCTGTCTTTGTGGGTGTAAGAACCACGCATTGAATCTTTCTATCTCAAAGTGCAATAAAATTCAGAGTGTAAGAAACGCTCTTGGATGTATTCAAGAAATTGTCACGTTTTTAACGCGTCTGCAAAGCGTAATTACACATTTAAATTTTTTTAGGCCACCAAATGAAAGGTCACTGTGAAACCCATTGGGTTGAGAGGCATGAATAAATTCTTCAGTTCGAGGAAGTTTTACCTTTGATAACCCAAGCTCTTGAAATTGTGTTAGGTTGGGATGATAATACAACTGCAGCTAGAGCAAACTGTTTACTGCATTCAATTTCAAATTGAGATTTCATCATTACAATTTTCAGTTTGAGTGACATCATGAGGGCTACTGTAATAAGTTAGTAAATATCTACATTCTACAGGATGATATTTGTAAGGCAAAACAGAAAATAAAACAAGCGATTGAAGTACTAAATGAGAAAATTAAAAAAATCTAGCGAGTATTTCTCAGTGATATTCAAAAATGCTAAAAATGTCATGGACGCTATGGACGTAAATATTCACATACCACAGTTGACCACAAAGAAAACTAACCGACGAAACTACTCCACGAGTTCTAGTAATGTGCAAAAAAAAAAGGTTTATTATTGGGAAAAATCTGTTTACATCCCTATCCTAGATTATATTAACACTGACCTTAAGGACAGATTCGCTGAGGATTCAATCTAGCGCTATGCTTTGAACTTTTTAGTTACCACAAATATTGACACTGTATAGAATTTACAGGTGTTAAAAGCAAACATTTAACCGACTTGAGACAAATACTGTAATTTGTTGTCACAAAATAGAGATACAATGCTGAAGAAACTTATGAATGTAAAATGTGCAATTAAAAACCATTCTAATTGAGAGAATTTTAGAAAGTTCGATAAAGCAATTGAAGCTTACAACATCTGTGATGGAAAAATCCATCTACTCTACAAGTCTTTGCTACAAATTTTTCTCCCTCTTCCAATATCCGCAGCGACTGCAGAGCGGAGCGTCTCGACATTAAGAAGACTCAAGACTTGGATGACTTCAAGAATGACCGAAGATCGGTTGACGGGACTTGCTTTATGATATGTAGTTCATCTAGATATTAATGCCAACATTGAAAATGTCGTTAATAGATTTGGTAATTCAAAAACAGGATGCTTGAGTTTATACTATAAGCTCTCAGTTCGGACTAAATAAAACTGTCAACATATTTGTACTAATAAAAATTGTACTATCAGGACTAATAGGTCACTTCAAAATGTTATCTTTATGTGGTATCTTTTCTCACTAAAAATATTTTTAATTTTAGAAGATATTTTTACTTAATTTTACAACTAATTTTACAAGATTAAAAATTATAAATGTATTCATCTGATTGTAATAGACATTCACTAATTGCTGATGCTCTTATTATTTGTTTTTAATACATTTCAATACTAATCTTAAATTTCTAGCTATACCCTTCATTTGAGGATTATTCTCAAGTCCAGCGTTACACCGAAAAAATACTTTAAGACTTACTCTCCAATTTTGAATTATTTTTCTGTCAAAATTTCTTGAGGGGAGCCTCCCCCAACCCGATTATGTGAAAGCACCCACGCCCCTCCCATCTCCCCCCTCACGAAAATCTTGGATCCGCCCCTGAATGGGCTGCACATCAGCATTCCCCTCGTCTATATACAATTATTATATATCGTCATCCTGAGTGTCTTATAGCTGCAATGAAGTAACAAATAATCGTTTTCTCTTCTTGTGAAGCAACAATATTACTGTCAAAGAGCAATGATGGCACGTAAGAAAACAGCACTGCCACAAGGCGGCCGGCCGGCCGTCTATCAGGAAATGTATCTTTACTCGCGCACTTGCTGATTCATCTATTCTTCTTCACGTACCTAGCTACTATCTTCAAAGTTTTGGAACTCTCCTTCACTGCTGTGTTGGGACGAACAGCCCTGGGAAGAGTGGACATTTCTTGAGTCGTCCTGGAGGGCGATCCTCATCGACCTTCTTAGAAAAGGGATCAAAAGGTTTTTCATCGACCTTTATTAATTACAATAAGGTAGTTGTAACATCTTTGTGACTTTGCTAAGAATTTCTAAAATTTGTCATGGGCCCTGTCGAATTTACGTTTCGTGCTCTTTGGGGAGTCCTTTGTAAGTCTCGCGTTGTTGAGCCAAATTGTAGAGTTAAGTTCTCTACTGAGGAGAGTTTTGTGGGAAGCCCCTCATTGTCAAAACCAAGTCGTAAGGATACACTTGTTCTGAAGTCTTGGGTTGGAGTCCTGTTTTAATGCTACTTATATGTGAAGAATTTATTTTGTAGAAACTTATTTTTACTAATTTATCCTGAACAATCTAATTTGCACACAAGATACGGCAGCTTAACACGTCGTGGACTGAATTTGAAAATTGGAATTGATTTAGCACGGAACGTTCTGCAGTAAAGCTGTGAACAGAATTAAAACTAGAGATTTCACTTTCGTGGATAATTCCTCTGGAAAGTTATGAACAGAATTAAAAGGGGAGCCTTCTTTTCAGGTATATCTTTCAGAAAATAACATTCTAATATGTTATGTTTTTCTTTCTTTCGTCACACCACACTTCATTCATTCTAGAAGCGAGGAAGAGATATAGAGAGTGTTTTTGAAATTGTCATATTTCACAAGTTCTTGCAATAAAGGTGTGGGTACGTTATAAAAAATGAAAATATAAACTGACGCCATAGAGTCTTCGTGAACAATAATAAATAGATAATTGATCATGCAAGTGTGTGAAAAGATTTCCTAACACATCTGGATACTTTTAGTTTCATGTTCTGAAACTATTCTTTAATTTTTAAATATGTTAAGGGTGGGAACGTTTGATTCAAATCATTACTAAATGAAAATCTATTTAATTACAGCCCTTGAACTCACGTCGAAAATTTTAAATTGGGTTTTAAATTAAGTATTTACTAAATAAATCCACTCCTCTACGCGATACCGAGTAGTTGTAATAATTTGTTCGTGTTTTTTTGCTTGTTTCAAGAATGAGCCATAAATACGTTGACAATTTATTTACCATAATTCTTGAAGTTTTGTTGCCAAATCCATGACATGTGGATTTGTAAAATCAGCTGGTAGCTTGTTTCTATAGTATGGAGTAATAATCTTTTCACCATAGAAGTGACCTCTAGATTTCTGGCACACAAATTCACAAAGACAGCCCAGAAAAATATAGAACTGTTCGCGAATCTGTGAGTAAGGAATCAATGTTTGGGGGCCAGGGATATGCCAGTTGCAAATGTATAGAAAAACAGCGTCAAACGCAAAAGTGTTTAATCTGTCTTAATTTTTGAAATGATTAGTTATTTCATATCTCAAAGAGGTGCGGAGATACGATAAAAATTGGAAGTTTCCTTAAGTGTAAATTACTCTCAAAGTTATTTTCATAAGGAAATAGGATTTTCCATATTGTTTTATTATATTAATACGTAAACAAAAAATGTAATCAAATTGAGTTTGATATAATCTATTTTTTCTTTTCTTCTCTAAAAAATATCACCATTAGTTTTAGGGTAGGATGAATTAATTAAAAAAAAAAAACTCTGAGAAACCTTATGAAAACCGAATGTCACAAATTTTATCCCAATTGTTAAAATAGTTTTGTCTCTAGTCAAAGCTACAGACTGACATTATTTAAAAAAACAAAACACTTTTTCGGATCAAGGGATCATTAAACGTCGACATCCATCAAAATCTCGAGTTTGATTCTTTTGGCAATTTCTATTTTTTTCTCAACCAGAGGTGCGAGAAGGTAAAAAGTAACATTATATATTAATATATTAACATACAAATTTCATCTCATGGCCAATATGACTAAAAAATAATTTATATTTATTTATTTAACATATGCACAATTGAGCATATATATTAAGGGAGAACCCCCATACATTATATTTTGTTTCAAACCTTAACATTCTGCATTAATTAATACAATATCTAATTATTATTAAAAGTTAATCGTTAAAATAAAAGGTCCAATAAATTAAAATGTGGGTAGATCTTTTAAATTGTTTTAATAATAATTCATAATAGACCAAATTAAAACTACTCTGGATAAAAACAATTTATTTTTACATTAACATTATATACAAGGATTTTACTTATAATAATTTAAAATTAAGAAGGATTGTTTATAGGAAATGCGCCAACATTCTTCTGACAAGGATGAAAAAAAAATGAAATGTGTTAACTATAAAGTGAGAAACCAACCCTACTGCATTTGGCCAGGTATATTCTAATTCTTGCAGGAAGAACAGGCTTAGAAAATACATATAAATACATAAAAAAAAAGATTGTCAAAGTTGATGGCATTTTAATTAATTATTCTTTTAAAGGTAGGCCTATTTATAATATCTATCAAAAGTTAAAGATGTAAATCACATTATTTGAAATATGAATAAATCGTTGTAGTTTTATTAACGTTTATGACTGTAATTTACTCTTCTTACGATCAAAATTAGAGTATACTCAACCCAAAGACAATAAAAATATAAATAATATTAAGTAAAATTTTACAATGCTTTACAAAACAATGGTGAAAAGTTAATACATTTCAATGTGTGTTTAATTCCCATAGTATTTACAAAGCCCAGTCCTTTAGCGTTAGGGAAGAACTATAAATAAAACCAATGACAAACTAAACACTTCTTTATTTATTAATAATCAAAAATCTTTGTAAAGGGTCTAATCTTTAAAAATATTCAAATTAAGTATTGGAAGTTAGTGATTAACTAATGTTGAAACGAAATCTAACATTGTAAGATTTCCTTAAATGATTGAGTAATGTTGTTTTTGGGGTTTCCTATTGTTTACAAATATCAAACAACATTATGTAATGGTGTAATTTAAAAAGAATTTTTATAATAAAATTAAATACATTTTAGATCAAGTCACATCAACCATATAAGTTAACAATAAAGATAAGAATGTAAAGGTAAATAATATGGATGCAATAGCTCTTTGTTACAATTGCATATAATTAAAGTAAGTAGAGTTATCTAAGACAGGGTTGTTATAATTCTATCCAGCCCAAACAAAACCACATCGGTTTTATTAAAAATACCCACTTAGAAAAACAAAACAAAATAACACTTATATTTTGAAAACAAAGCAATTGTCTGATTAATTTATGAACGTGGTTAGTCTATTTCCCTTTTAATATTTAAGATATGATTAATTACTTTAAATAAAAATGGAGAAGATAGATTGGAAACAGAATTAAACATATTAACATAGGGCTAGAACAAACTAATGTTATTGAATATTTTAAAGAATACACATTCAATTTAAATCATTCTTTTCTAAGAACCAAATTTTACTATCATGATGGCATGAAAGTTTTATTTTGAATGTTGTTAACCAGTGTCTATTGTTTGTAATTCCTTATAAAATGGATTTATAAAATATAATATTATTGTTAGGCCTAGACGTTATTTTCTTTGTAAAGTAATAGTCTAGGCACTAATTAATATGTTAGAATGGTTGGTTAAATCAGATAACATACATAATATCTTTAATCACACCACAACAAACCCAATAAAACCTAATATAGCCCAACTTATTTTTTAAATAGCCCGGGTTTTTTTCATGCCTGAGATAAGAGCTATTCATTGAAAATAGAATGGCTTGAATTCCTACAAGGTTAAACAATTTAAAAAAATATTCTAGAATTGTACTTGTGTGTGTGATATTTGAACACACACACACAAATATACAAACACACAAACATGTTTGGGTTGTGATCTTCCTCCTGCCCACAATTTATAAACGAAGGGTGTCCCAATTAATGTATATACTCAATCGAGTTCGGTCATTTTCGGCTTTATACAATTAATATAAAGAGTTAAACAAAACTCATCAGAGTAAGCGTGTCTTTACTCGCAACACCATACTTTGAATTAGCAGGATCAATCTTGCCTAAAGTGTTTAGAAGTTTGAAAAAATAAATAAATGGTACAGTGCACCGCACAGACATTCCCTTATGGGTTACGGACGACAAATTATGAAAATTTGATTCCTAACTGTAATATACAATGGAAGTAAACCAACTCTTGACTAGTTACTAAATAAGAAAGTATGTAAGATTGTGTTGTACTATTCATTTTAATTTACGTGAAAATGTTTGTAAAGTGATAGTTTTCCATTAATTTATCACAATACAAATACTGTCAAAAATGTTTCCAAGCAAAAATAAAATATTCTGTTATTTTAGTAGATATAATATAGCTCTGATAATTTATAAATGACAGCCTATTAACATAGACAATTTAAGTGTTTCCTCAAATTGAAGCTATAACACAAAAAAAAAGTATGTAACACAAAACATATTTGTAGTTGTCAACACAAAATTGATATTTCAAATACATAAAAATGCACACAAGTTTGCAAAACAATAAATTTAAAAGGAGAATTAGTCATAAATGTTAACACTAAGCCAATATACCATTTAAAAGAATCTCGTAGCATATGGAAACAGCCATTATTTAAAAAATGTTCTTCACTAATTAAAAACCCTTTAACATTAGTCCTAATCTTTGGTTTGCTTTTTTAAATCACCATAAATATTTGTATTTACCTAATGAGCTTATAGTTTTTAAAATAAAATATTTAAGAATGTCTTATAAATAAACAAACACAATATATCTATTGACATTATCTATTTGACATCTTTTCTAATCAAAAGAGTAGTGGTGATTTTCCGCTCAAAGCTCCTCAATGTGTTGATTCGTGTCAAGTTATTTCTTAGCTCATTGCCTTACTAGCCGTTCGGGTTATACACATTTAATCCCGCTAATAGGAGAGGGGTGATGAAGGTAGAATGTAGGTGAAATGTACCTGTACTTGCATATAGAAATAAAATGATAACATTCAGAAAAAATACCTCGAGAATGACCGGCTGCGAATTGAACCCCGATCTCCCCGTTGCCAGTAGGCTAGACTAAATGAGCCTTGCATTTAGTTTACGTGCTCACTAGTGCAGCCATGAATGATTTTAGTTGAGATTGTTATTCCTATTTTCAAACAATATTTGGTTTTGTGTTTGTGGCCCTATCTTTATACTTTAGCATTCAATCATATAATAATGCTAGCAGTTTTGTCGACTTCACTTGTCTTGGAGTAAAGTGCTCGCCTCAAGACCCGGTGTTCGTGGGTTAAAACCTCGCCGGGGTCAAAAGATTTATTCGAGTGATAACAATTCATAGCATAACTTCTTTTGGAGGGAAAGTAAAGCCATCGGTCCCCTGTCTATTGTGGTATGTAAGATAAACCCTGTAAGGTTTGTGAAAATACCTCTCCCGGCAAAATTGTTAGGCCCTTTATATCTCCCTCATAGAAATTCTCGTGTGCTTATATAATCAGTTGGTTCAGGAAACGCACGTTAAATACAACAAATAAATAAAACTAGTAGTTGGACCCGTTCTTCATCTACGCAATAAAAATTAAATGATATCAAAATTAGACGTTTAACACCAATCCAATAGCATAGGGAAGAACAGCCCTCGGTCCACGAGGCTGAGATTTGAACCCAGAACTTCCAGCTACGAGCAACCAAACATGATCCTGAAACTTACCTCACGCACCCAACGATTCAGACCCATTGAATAATTTTTCGATAAAATATCTCTTTAAAATATTTATTAGTGTTATGATCTATGAAAACATTTTCTTACGAACTTAATAGTTCTAGTTCCTACGTTGTATAAAATAAAATATTAATATTTCTAATTAAAAGTTATAAATGAGAAAACATGTGTTTATTATTATTATTATTATTATTATTATTATTAGCACCGCGTCTTACTACTCGTTCGGGTTATACGCACTTACGCTAATATGTAATAGTTAGGGTGATTGTGAGATGAAATGAAGGACCTACAGTTTAACGTAGGATCCGAACCACGGTGGAGGTTGGGCATTCCTCACATTCACAAGTTGTGTTTAATACACTTCTTGTCAGAGGTGAAAAAAGGGTTTGATAATCAGATAAATCTGTGCCAGGACCGAGGATTGAACCCCGGACCCCCAGCACAGAAGTCTCAAACAAGTTTTCTTAGTGAAACTTGGTAAATTTGTTTGAAACAATCACAAATATATCAACACAAAAACAAAAACACTATTTACACATGGAATAAATATATAAAATAATACTACTTTAAAAATATTGCAATTTTAGAGTAAAAGAACAAACAAAAACATTAAAACTATTCTAACTGAAGAATGTCTATTTGAAAACCAGTTTGGGACGTCAGTTGAAACAGATCCTCATGAAACTAACTGCGAGGGGAGCTAGCGGGTCGTTGAGCGGTGGAGGAAATGGCTTCAAGATACACACACAGCAACTGGCCGGTAGACTCAAATTTAAAAACGATATTCTCTTTTAAAAAATACAACACTTGATGTCCAGGTTCAGAAAACTGTTCAGGCGAAAAGGTATTCAATTATGGAGAGGGTGAAATAATATATGTTTACATATTTTCTTAAGTTTATTTTTTAATTAATAAATATAGTTTTTTTTAAATACGACCCTTGTTCAATTTATTAATCAAAAAACATATTTTAGTTGTTTTTTTTTTGTGAAATTTTAAAATATCCAGGAAATAGCCAAAGAAACAATATTTTTGAAAACAGAGACATAAAACTTTTGAAATGTATTTTGGGCATAATCATAGAAGAAAAATCATAAAAATTATTTAAAAAAGTTGAAATTTAATAAATTGTATCTTTTAATGGTTGTATTTACTTAAATCAAATCAATTTTGTTGTAACAACCAACCTTTATTTTAATAGGAGACAAATTTACATAGCTATTAAATAATAACTACCCTCAGATTTAAGGAGGTTAGTAGTACACGTTTTTTTAGATATTCTGTGGGACTTCCCCCTTAACGTCTAACGCTCTATTATTTGTTCAAGGTCGTTCTTAAAATTATTTTCTAAAATTTTTTGCTAAAGAGTAAATAAGTGGCTTACAGCGTCTTGGTAAAACATTTATATGGTCCGCAGCTAAATAAAGGTTGGTGACTTATCCTTTACATATTATATCCAAGAAACCATTTAAAATTAGTAAAAATGGTTCATACGGCAGCATAAAGCTACCATGGATCAATGATGGAATGTGTTTCTCATTGTTATTTAATAACCGACGATTTTACACACCTATTACCGAACAACCCTTAAAATATGAGTGATAAATGACCCTAGCACAGGATTATCCCTAGATAGCTCAGTGGTAAGATATTGACGTGCTAAGTTGGAGGTTCCGGATTTGGTTCCATATTTCAAAAGAATTTTCAAAAAAAGTTAATTATTTAAGTTCAATAACATAATATAGGTTTGAAGTCATTTCACCAACTTATTAGTGGTTTTGGCTTTCCGAATTTCTTCGTAAAAGCGTTTCAATGCCTTGAAATGCTATGCCTTTTAACCTTTACATCACTTCTGCCATCTTTAAACTTTTGTGGGACAAGTTTTTTAAATAATAAAAATGTTTTTTCCACTAATTATTACAGTTCACACATCCCTAATGACATTAAATTCAATTACACTCAGCCACACTGAAAACATTCCTTTCATCAATATTGTCGCACTTGCTACACTGACAAGAAAACGGAGAAGAGCAAGGTAACAATCGCTAAAGAGAGATGGTGATGGGTCAGGGCAATAAGCTGTACAAACATGCCAAAACCACTGGCGACAGATCTATGGTTTCAAGGACAGACAGCTAGTGACTTGGGAGTGAGAAGGGATGAGTTGTCTACTCTACTCTGACCGGGCCGTTCTGTTTCGGGGTTGTATCAGATATATTTTCAAAATACAGGGGCAAAATATGAAGCAACTCAGATAGTATCAGTTTTCATGAGTCTCAGATTGAATATTAATGTGACTGAAGTACCATTATAAAGTTAAAAGAAGTCGGCATTAATTGATTTACTTCCCCATTTATTACATTCGTTTAATTAATTGAATATTGCACTTATTTGGTCATATTTATGCAATTAATTAAAGGTTAATTGAAATAGTATTTATTTCAATTAATAAACCTCAAGTATTTCTAACATTACAAATATGAAATCTTTGCATCATTTGGTTTTTCTAAATATTGTTGCATTATATGCCAAAATTTCACACTTTGAGTAAACACTGTGCTTAAATTATACATTTAATCTATATTTAATACACTGATCCAAGTTTGGTTTAAGAAGACCTACTAATATATATATATATATATATATATATATATAATATTTATATTATTAATTTAGGGCCATACACCCTTAAGGGTGGTTACTTACACATGTTGCTGATTAATTTTTTTTTTCAACTGGTCGTTTTACTTAGACAAACAAATATACATAATTTGGAACTAAACACATCGACCTAGGTTTGTTAATTTTTACAGAGCCACAAAATTAATATTTTAGATTTTATTGGCACGTTTAGATGATAAATCGTCAACTATTTTTAAATAACATTGCTCTTATGAAACTTCTTTATACATGGAGTGTAGAGTTTTATCGCTTAGATGTCTCTGATGGAATCTCCAACAAACTTAAAAGTATCAATTTTTGTAAATGGGTTGGAGAAAGAGGAAAAGCGAGACCTTTTGTGAATAAAATAAAAATAATAGCTAATGCTTTTCTCAACGGCGGGTTGGTGGGGGTGGTGGCAACAGATATAGAAAAACCACAATTTAAGGAACCTTTACTAACCATTAAAATAGCAACTAAATTTAAATGTATATATTTATACGACAAGGTACGTGCTCTGGGAATACCACATTTTATAAATGCTGTCAATGTTGATCGATGGAAGCTAAATATCATGACCTTATCTTAATATTATCTAGCTCACAGACATTTATTTATATTCACTGAAAGGTTATTTGATGAGTAGATCGCGTCTAGGATGAGTGGCTGCTGGTCACAGCGCACAATGTTGCCCTTTTACCTTTTCCTAGCCAAGTTCAAAAATTGCCATCTTTCATTCAATGAAATAACAACACAGCTCATTTGTTCTCTGAGTATTTTTTAGTCGAATCAGAGAGAAAGGGCCAAAAGTTGCTTTCTGTTGTTATTGGTCAGTCTTCGATTGCAATTCGAAACTAATAGGATACATAATGGTTCTGGTGTAGTTGTGTTATTTAAATTATTAGTGGTCTAGGTGACATTCTCCCGAAATTACATCAAGTTGGGAAGGTAGAAGAAAGGGGGCTCTAGGAATAAAAAAGAAAGAGTTAATAATGCAATTTAATTTAGATAGTGAGTGAATTTTTTGTAGTTTGCTCACACAGAGGTGAAATTCCATCCATATACCTGAAGCAACAAATAGTTTTTCAACTATTGTCACCTCTCACTAAGATCAATCATTTTCTCTACTAGACAAACAGTTCTTAGAAGATTTCTGCACGTTACAAAAGGGAATCACCAAATTATACTTTAAAAAAAGGTAAGCTAGTAATTAAAACATTTAATATTCTAATTTTCAAAATGTTTTTATCACAACATTTAAAAAAATGGAACGGAACTCCGCACGGACTTTCTGGCTCTATTGTTTAAAAATGGAGATAGATACTCAAAACTCGTAATTTATGTGAAACGAAATAATATACACCAGCACTCTACCAATGTACAAAATTTTTTGACTCCCGGTTTTAAATTTTATAATTTTACTTTTAAAGAACTAATGTCCTCATTTGTATATTTGGACCGATAAAAAAGATTAATATTGGGTCCACAAGGATCAACACTTCGTATTCAAATTTCGACTTCCGGTTAACATTTTCGACATTTTATCAGGTGTTGCACATCTTCATGTCATCGCATTGTTAATAAATTCCTCATTTATAAATTTTGACCAATAAAAAATGTAAATATTGACTATTGAGTCCAAAATGGAGATAGATCATGGTTGTACAAACATTTCTCCTAAAAGGTTTAAGGAAAAACAACATAAACTTTTTGAGAGACTTATTTATATTTAATTCCTCTATGGCATTGGAGAAATATTGCGTTAAAACTTAAGTAGTATATCTTAACAACTAAAGCTCACAAAATTGTATTAATATATTTGCCAATATCTCAGAAACGGTTGGTTTTATAAAAATATATTTTCATATAAAAGTTTTTTATTTTTAATAGTACTACAATTTTGCAATGATAAGTTATTTATTATCTCAAATATTTGCGGAAATACGAAACTTTCAGCTTCTGTAAAAAAACAACCTAAAAGTCCTTTACATGGGAAAGTGAAAAAAAAGGAAATTTATTTATAATCTTAATCAACGCTTGGACACGAATTTTATTCAATATCGTTAGAGCCGATTTTGAGAAAATGGATTTTTTTCTATTTTCGCCCTTTATTAAACTACTCTTAATTTTAAGTCTAAACAGACACAAAGCCAGACGGCATTGCAAAGACCACTTTTTAGGGTTCGAGGGGTCAACATCCATAAACATTTCAGGTTAACTTTGTTTTAAGAATACTTTACCTTTTGTGTTCGAAAAGTTAAAATATATATATAAATATATATTTACGTATAGCTTGAAAGTTATTGATTTTATAAAATTATGCTACAAATAAAATATTTGTATTATAAATAGATCTACATATTTGTACTGATTAGTAATTTCATATCTAAAATAGTTTCGGAGATATGATAAAAAATGATAATTTACGCATCAGACCGGAGCCCTTAAAGTAATTTTGCCGAAATATTGAAAGGATCCATTTTGTTTGGAATATTTATAAATGTTTCGAAATGAAATTTAATCAAAATCGTTAGAGTCAATTTTGAGAAAATCGACTTTTTATCTTTTTCCCCTTCAGTAAACTACCCTTAATTTTAGGGTTGGATAGCCAATTACAAAAAGTCCTCGGGACAACTCTATAAAAACCCTAGATACCAAGTCTTAGCCTGTCGGTAAAATAGTTTAGGCTCTCGTTGGAGGTACAGACAGACAGAAATCCCAAAACATTATTTTCGGATTCGGGGGTTCATGAAACGTCGAGATTCATCAAAATCTCCAGTTCGATTTTTTTTACGATTACAATACTTTCTCTACTTGTAAGAGAGCGAGAAAGTAAAAATATCAAATTGGAAATACTATAGTATTTCTTGTAGATATTATATTAACTATTTTTGTTGTGTGTTAATGAACTATATAATATATCTTATATATAAAATATAAATATTCTTATACATATTATATATATTTTATGTATAATATACTATAATATATTATACATATTATATATTTTTTATGTATAATATACTATAATATATAATATATAAATATATATTACAGTATATATATGAAATTATATTGACTCCAATCGATTCTTAACAGGTAATACTTGTATCTATAGGTGAATATATATAAATATTCTCTACGCCATAGAATATATTATTTTATTTAGAAAACTACAAATATTATTAATTAGCTGTCTACTTTTTTTTGCATCTAGTCTTATTATCTTTTCGGGCTGTATTCATTTAATTATATTAATTAAGTAGTAATGAGAATGCTAGAATTTGGAGTGAATGTATCTACATTCATGTGGAGTGAAAGTGAGGAATTATTTATGGAAAAAATACTTTCAGTACACCCGACGGGAATTCGAAACCAGACTTCCCCCTCACCCAAAACACAATACTAGACAGGCTTATCATTGATATCCAGTCCACCTTCCTACTGGTGCAGACGTCTTCATTTAAATGCAAGTACATATTATTAAAAACTATATACCATCACAATATCTTACTAACGAGCATTAATACTCGAAGAACCGTCGACTTTCAATTTTTCTGCCTGTGAGCTCGAAGAAAATTTTGACACAACGGACCAATGATCATCAGAGTCATCATTATGTTCTAGCGCTTGACGCTTTTATCGTCCTTACTACCAACCGATTAATTCTCAAAAACATTATTGACCTTTTTCCACCTATAACGCTGATAACACCAGGTGGTATAAATAAACTCCCTAATACTATCCTACATGTGAGAGTTACTCACTTCATCGGGTGGCTTTTGATCTAGAGATGTGGTATCGAAAGAAAAGTATCGATACTGTACTCATTAAAAATATCAATACCGTGCTAGTATCAAACGAAACGTATCGATAACAGTAAGTATCGGTATAGAAATTCTAATCTCAAATTTTTTTTATCTAGTAATAATAATTTCAACTTTTGCATAATAATTATGTCTTCATTTTTATTTAAACACTGAAAATTATAATAGGTTTTAATATTCTAAAACAAATTTTAAATGATACTTTTTCGCTATACAAATTCTTATAAAACTTTCTTAGCTCACTTCTGGGAGGTGCCATTTTTTTAAACTATATTTGTGGTTTATATACTCTATCAAGATAGATTATTAACTACTAACAAACACTAGATTATTATTATCACCGCGTCTTACTACCCGTTAAGGTTATACGCACTTACGCTAATGTGTAATGGTAGGGTGATTGTGAGATGAAATGGAGGACCTAAACGGTGGAGGCCTGGCATTCCTCACATTCACAAGATGTCTTGTCAGAGGTGAAGGAAGGATTTGGTAATCAGATAAATCTGTGCCGTGACTGAGGATTGAACCCCGGCCGCCAGCATAGAAGTCTGACCCCTTACCCCTAGACCACCAGGTCACCTAAATATATATAAAAGAATAGCTATCAATTATGATGAGCTAAAAGAGATTGAATGCTAAAGTTGCAGAAAATGAGTGAGAATTGAGAAATAGTGTCATTAGTCCTTCCTCTACAGTCCACTCTAGTAAACATTTAATCCCAACATGAGTAAAGATAACAAAATAAGTTGTTTCTTTCTATACTGATCTGATACCAGATTGTGTGAGTAGGCCTACTAATATCAGTAAAAGTATCGGAAAAAAGAATACTAGTATCGAAAGGAAAATATCGATATTAGTAAAGTATTGATTCTTTTTTCACATACTTATTTTGATCACATTGTAGTAACTATCAGTTTCGACACTCCCAAATACTAGATAACTGTCTGTGACCTCATCTCTCTTTAGTTGTTGTTGTTGTTGTTGTGTCTCTGAAAGTGACTGAGGGGGTGTTTAGGGGTTTTAAGTATGCTAACAGCTGGTACATAGTAAACAGCACATTAACTGACTGAACAGAGTCAGCGTCGTCTCTGGCCTTATTCAACGCGTCATTTTGCTAGTCCCAGTGACGTCATCAACAACGGTAGTGTTTCGGCGAGGCTCACTTGGCCGCTCGGTGGCTGACACATCTTGTGAACAGTTCCTTGCCTTGTGTCCGGGGAGAGAGCACCGAAAACATTTAGCAATCACTCCCCCCATATTCCAACATTTTATTAACACTATCTTAATTTGCCATAAACAAACACACTCGTCCGTCACATATGTTAGACGCATAACAAATATTATGTGGTCTCACAACATTACCCCACACTAACCAAATAATAATTCAACACTTTATTGGGAATAGTTTGCCATTTTAGTCTCGCCTCTTTGACGAAATTCCATGTCATCCAGGTTCCGAACCCGGTACACTTGAGTAACCTGCACTCATCTGGGCCTGGATTCACTAACGAGTACAATTCTGCTCCGACGCAATTCTAGAAATGGCGCAACTTTACAGCCAAGATACTCCCAAAGATGCGCCTTATTATTGGCAAGATTATGGTGACGTTACCATAAACGTAATCAGTTTACGCTATTTACAAGAAATCCTTGTGGAGAATTTAATTTCAAAGTCAAGGCTACTTTATTTTAAATCTCTAATGAAAATGACAGCAAGTACAAAGATTTTCAAAAATCTTGCTTATAAACTAGCAATAAAATTAGTAGCGGCCTCTTTCTGTATGCTTTACCAAAACAATATTAGTACATTATTTAGTATGCATTTATATTATTAGTTCAAAGCTAAGTTCCATTAATTAAACTTTTATAGAAACGTTAAAACTTATTTTAAAGCTACACTAACCTCCATATTTAGTTACGAGATGTCTTTGGACTTGTAGGAATACAAACCTCTTTGGATCTTGACAAAGATTACACGGTTCGTGGTTTTGTTTTGTAATAATGCAAGAAATGATATTGTTTTGCTTGAAAGTAAAAATTCAATAATAAAAAGTTAATGCTTTGTTACCATCAACTAAATTGAAACAAATATTGTGCTGTGCAGACGTATGTTATATTATTTATTTATTATTAATTGGAGTACAGTTAACTAATTGTATTTTAAACCATTTCGATAATATGCCGCCATTTAAATTTAATGAAGTTACAATCATGATTTAATAGTTCCCTACTCCTGAAAGGTGGCAAATAAATGGTGAAACTTTTCCCTTGAATTGAGCCTGCTTCTTTTAATGAACACGGATTTGGGCACATCTTTCAAACTTTCTCTGTAGTACATCTTGGTTATCAATTGCTTCTGAAGAATTGGCAATGTAACAAACACGCTTGACTTTGTATGGGCAGCATGAAAAATATCAGCATTCGTGGAGTATGTTATAGTGAGAACACATTGAGTTTAGTCAAAATAGGATGCAATTATTATCTCGTAAAAGGTTTGACATTTTAAAATTAAATAAGCGAATCTTAAGTTTAATCTCTTACTTTTACAATAGCACACCTTTTTAGAGTTTGAAAATTTCTATAACAGCTTTGTATTAGTTTTTGGTCAGCAAACCTATTTGAAACCATTTAGAATCCCTTCGTCTATTTAACATGGCTTACAGGAATAAGATCATCATATGTTAATGCAATTAATGATCACTATTAGCATATGCATAAACACAAGAAGTTTTGTTATAATTTTTTTGGAGCAACTATTCTTATATTCCCAAATATTTTAGTTCAATTAAAACTAGCTATTTTTGTAAGTTGGCATGCCGAATAAAGGTGTTCTAACTAAGATTAATGAAATTAAATTCGTTAGGTTTGTTTTTGGTAACAATTTATTATTATTATTATTATTATTTGTGTTTTAAACATAAACACCCTCACGATCCAGTATATTGGTCTTAAGGAAGATATAATCCAAAACTAGATGTGTCCTAGAGAATGACTATGTGTATAAGTGTGTTCTTGATTTGAGATCATTATAATTAATTCAAAAGCTTTAAAAGGGAGATATACACAGATATAAACATACATTTTCATAGCATTATACATTTTTCCTGTGTCAAAATTAGGATATTGTTCGAGCACTGGGCATGGGTATTGATCGAGCACTACCAAAAGTGAGAAAATGCACGTGGATAGCAAATATAAACTGGATGTTTAATAGACACATCCGTCACCCTGCATTAATGTGTTTCATATATTTAGTCTTGTGAGGTAAGTAAATCATTGAAGTCTTTCCTTAATGTCACAGTTAACTATAAAAGCTCTATGTTACTCACTGTAGGCTTACTAATTGCATAGAAAAATACAAATAAGAAACTCATGTAATTTATTTGTGAAAGTCATTCATCTACTAAAGTGTATAAAATATAGAACTGTCTCTAAATGGCTTCAGCCAATCTATAAACTATCAAGGCTGCAATAAAACAAAATATAATCAGTTTTATTTTAAGTGAACTATATTAAGATTTTCATTCCAGATTATATGCGCTTACTTTTCTCCGAGGAAATGTAAATCCGGCACATTTACACCCCGTGCACGGGTCTACCATGGGTTTGTGCCAAACCCTGAACTAACGGCCGTCGTCTGTTGCTGACACACCAGTGCTGACCTCATCTTTCTCTAAATAATGATTTTAATAAATAACCTTCTAATCTGGCAAAATCTCCTTCCCTCAAGAATGTGCATTGGGTATATTTCCATCGTCTTACAAGCACAAACAGGTGTATTTTAGTTTTAATTTGGGATGAAACATTGATCAGTGGTGTAGTTAACAATTTGAAGGAGAGGGGACTGAAATTATAATGTTGCCTCTTTAATATTACCTCTAGATGATGGGTCTTCTTCTAAGCAAATATAGGCCTACCAATCACTGGTTTTTGTTCATACGTCACGACAAAGTTTTGTTTATCGTATACCCAATCAGGTTGTATTTTAAATTAATATCAACACACAGGTTGCAAATCATAGTAATTACAGGAATGTCCGTACAGACTTTGTCTCAAACAATGAGTACAGAATGACTTGAACACAGGACGAATCTAGGACAGTTCGGGTGTAGAGAAAGGTCCCAAGTTTTAATTAACTTACGTTAATTATATTTTAATTGTTGGTTTACATTTTATATAACGATTTTATTTTATTGTATATTTGAATTAGTTTTAATTAATTTAGTTATTAATTTCTAAGTAATAGTAATGTGTATGACGCGCTGCTAAAAACAAATGAAATGTTTAGCTAAGGTACTATGGCAAATTAATTGTTTTCATATAACTATTTCCCAAGTTAGAGCTCCTCCATTCGATTCTCATTCCAACCAGAAGTTTAAAATCAAACGTTTCCAAACATGAAAAACTAATAAATGCTTTATGCAAAACACTAAGCATTAATTTTATTAATTAACATTTATAAGTGGAACATAATTTGTAGTCACTTATTGGTACTTCCTTACAGATTATTTCATAAAATATTTCCATTTGTTCTGCCTTAGCTGTCATATAAATGTGGAATAAACTTCCAAACTCATATATGCTCTAATGAGGAAGGGATGAGAAAGGAGTTACTTAAGAGGTAATCTAACACAATTTGCGTGGAAGGAGGTGGGAAATCATCTAGGAAAAAAACCCTCAATAGACACGACCGGGATTCAATCTTCAACCACACCATGATCAGCAGGCCAGTAAACCACGATAGCGACGCCTTAGACCAATCGGCCACTGAAGCAGGTTGAAATAAATTTATGAGACGAACGTAGTGAGTGCTAGAATAGAACCCCTTCACATTTTGAATGTTTTAAAAAAAAAAAAAATTCCATTGCGTCTAACTGCCCTTTCAGACTATTATTATTATTATTATTATTATTATTATTAGCACCGCGTCTTACTACCCATTAGGGTTATACGCACTTACGCTAATGTGTAATGGTAGGTTGATTGTGAGATGAAATGAAGGACCTACAGTTTAACGTGGAATCCGAACCACGGTGGAGGCCTGCTTGGACTTGTTTGAATAAGTTTACATTTTTTTCTGTTGATTGGCTGGCACTTTGTCGGTCAAACTATTTAAAGTCAATTTATAATTTAATAATGTTATTTGCTTAGTAATAGCTTACTCACTCCGGGTAAGGCATCATATCGCTGGAATGCGGCCCATACTTATGTAGGAAACTTAGCTTAATAACGTGCTTAAATTGTTAATTAATGTAATCTCAGTTTGGTGTCCTTAGGAGCCAGTATGTATATTTTCTAGCATTATAATTTAGTGTCCTAATGTTTTGCACTATTCCATTGGGCAGTTGAGTTCTAGCTAACATTGTTTTATTGCTGAATGATTCTACCATTATTAATACGAGGGGATTTGCCCACTATTTTGAATTGGGACAGTAGAGGGTAACACCCTAAGAGCTATTGATAATAACGGGGTTCTACTGTCTATTGTTTAGCACCCTCAGTGCCGAGACTAGGTTTAAGGGGGAACTTTCCAACCTGTATCTTGCGGACCTCTCGGCTTTTATATCCCCAAGTAAGGGCTTTAATTCCGCTTGCGTAATAAACATTGTTGATGCATTCCTAATGGGGGTTATGCTACTCAATTGCCAGTAAGAGTAGACTTAAATACCAGGTGTGCCAACTGTACATGGCCTTACTATTTAATAGGAGATCTCCTTAACCTTAAACGTGCATTGCAGGCACAGAATATTTATTTTTATTACAGTCCCATTTAGGGTACTACTTCATAATTTTGATACCATTAGTTTGGGATACTCTTAGAGCATTATTATTGTTATGAAATCACATATTGCTTGACTAAAAGAATTAATTTTTTTTTTCAATGTTGTAATTTCCATATTCCCCTTCAATGAACGCAAACAACGAGTTCTCTGATCTGTTACATTCACGAAAATAATCTAAGAGCTTGGTTGTTAGCTTAAAATGTTAATTTAAACATTATTTTGGGTAAAATAATTTAAATTTACTTTCTCTGTTTGTATATTCTTGTTTCCTTGCCCAATTAAAGTGTTCTTTCAAGATGATGTGTTCATGTTGAATGGTGTAACATCTGGGGGATGTTATGGTAGAGTGAGGCCACTGTCTTTTTTAAAAAAGATAATCAGTGAATACATATCGTGTATGTGTTTAACATGACCAAAAGCACTGTATCATTAGTTTTGGGCAAAATTTCGTTGAAGGGTGGTTTACTGAAAATTAAAAAAAGGTCGACAACATCTTTAGCGATTGTGTTTAAAATGTATGTATGGGGGTTGTGTGATATGTCAAATAACACTGTATACTTGTTTTTGGGGTAGAAACTTGTTTATGGATAAATTATGAAGACACGTTTTTCAAAAACTTGAAATACTATAAATATGGCTTTAACGAACCTACTAACACCTAATGGGTATCTTGGATGTTTTTGACATGAAAAATTGGACTCTATACCTGTTTTTTTGGATAAAATTTCATTTAATAGTGGTTAACAAATGACTAATTTTTCAAATATTTGAACTATTTTTAAATGCTCTCTAACGATTTGGTACCAAATGGCTATCTTGGGTGTCTTTGACATGAAAAATTGCACTCTATACTTTTTTTTATATAAATGAGTTTGAATTATTTTGAGAACGTTCTCAACTATTTGGTTACAAATGGGTATCTTGGGAGTGTTCGACATGACAAATAGCAATATATACTTATTTTAGGCGTAAATTCTCGTTTATAGGTGCTTTACTGATGACTAATTTGTTTAATATCTACAAAATGGCCCCACACAGAAAAAAATGACTTTGTAACGGCTACAAAATAAATATTGTAAACCAATTATCTAGATAGCATTTTGTAGTTACTATTTAGTTTTATTTATATCTATTAAATAACGAAGTCATTTCTCCAAATCTACATTTGTGGAGGGCAAGATTCTTTTTTGTCAAATTAAATTCAACAAAAGTTGTGTATCTATTAGGATTTGTTGAAAACTACCAGTTATTTTCTCTGGTAACCGTTTTTTTTTGGGGGGGGGGGGTCTAATTTTAATCAATAGCTACCTAAAACCATAAAATAAAACTGAGTGGTTCAAACTTTTCTAAAATATTTGAATTTTTCACGTACAATCACTGGACCTAAAGAGTTGACAGACCCATGTATCTTAAGCCTTGGACAGTAGTAGCTTCAAAGATGACTACATAAATTTATAAACTATAATATATACTATTTGTATCAAATATGACACACCTTGCCATTTAGTAACATCCCAGCAAATCATAAAACTACAGTAGCCTCATGGTTTCTTTGGTGCTGACTGACAGCTGACGGTTTGAAAAGTATGCAAAAACATGTGTTTAGCAGCTGTCACTTCTGACAGTCAAAATTTAGGTACATACCTAAATGTTGACTGTCAGAAGTCAGCTGTCAGTCAGCACCAAAAAAGTCATGGAGCTACTGTATTTCCAAAGAAAACATAAATATACTTTAAATAAATGGCCTAAAATAATTTTCTTCAAAATTAACTTTAAAAAAAAAGGGCTAGAGTCAATTTCCCCCCTTCCCCTGACTACCAAACATAAATACTGTTTTATTCACTCTTAGCTCATGATACATGATTGATTCGCAATAATCAGTTCAAATGGGAGTTTTTATGAAATTTTTTAAAGGCGCTTAAAACAAATAAAATCATAACATTATAATTGGGGGATTCATTATCTTTACCCTATAACATATTTTGATTGGCTGATGGGATTTTTACGATCGGTTGGTCTTTATTGGTACTTTACTTTCTCCGCTCTTCCACGAGAATTGAAATCAATTTTCCTTTTCAAGAACATTATTGTTTGGACGTTGTATTGAGATTTTTTTTAATAGGATGTTTTCTCTAAAATATTGTTTTTATAGATAGGACTGTGACACAGGGCCACCATTAGAAAAGGTCAAAAGGGCAATATGCTCCCACATCCCTCTTTAACAGAAACCATTACTGTTGCAGCTATAACACACATGAATTAAAGGCAATATTTGTTAAAATTGATTTTCAATCGTCAGCTCTTTTAAAGGTGGTTAGCATACTAAAGATAGGAATAATATATCTTTAATATTGGAAGGATTTTTTTATTAATAAAACATTATTTTTATAATTATGTTGTGTTAGAGGTGACCTGCAACATTACATTGCCCCAGAATCCCTGAATCTTATGAGAGAGCTTGGTTGGATTATATCATTGTTTCCTTTAAATAAATTTTAACTTACAAGCGTAAGGATGTTTAATATATATTAAAATTACAAATTTATTTTTCAGCTATGTTGATTTAACGTTTTATACCAAATAAATAATCCCTGTCTATTTTTGAATTATTGTCTAGACATTTCACTCTCAAATATTTGTTAATAATGTTTGGGCGTTAAATACATACATTAGAAATAATTATTTATCTACTAGTATTGTAGGATAATATATTTAGAATTTTTTTATCATTAATATAATATAGTATATTTTGTAAAATTTATGGGCATGAATCAACATACAAAAATGATCTACCTACTAAGATAAGATGATCAATTTATATTGTCAAGACATTTACAAATAAATAACTATATATCTCTCATAATCTTTAAATTGAAAAATGACACCTGGCCACGGGAATCAACCCCAGGACCTTTTGTTTTAGTATACCATTGCTTTTACCACTGAGATACCCAGGGGTTGTCCCATGTCCAGGGTCATTCTTCACTTATATTTTAAGGCAGAGTCAGTGATGGATGTGTGTAAATCATCAGCTACATATGTGTGATTAATAAAGATCGCGAGATGTCAGATAACGCACTTTTGACTCGGAGGGGCTTTATGCTACCAATAGTACAGTTACAATGACAACAATTGTAAGAATTCTTATATAAATAACGGTGAATAAAATAATCAAACTATTAAAGTTGTTAATTAAGGTTATAGTCGCATCTATATGCCACATTATTTAAATTGAAAAATTACACATGGACGAAGGAATAAAGTCCTTGAGCTTTGATTTAGTATGCCAATGCTCTTACCACCGATCTTTCCAAGTGTCGTCCCGTGGCCAGTTTTCAATTTCCAATGCTTGTCTATTTAATCCATCATTATACAGGGTGTATCAATTTATGTGGGAATAAACTGAGGTGGGGATATCAGACCTCAAAACAACACAACATATACAGTACTTATTAACATAATGTGTGTCCTATGTTCGATGGTTCCCTAGATAAGGACTTTCAAGCTTCTGCTGGAATTGTCAATAGTCCTACTTTGACCTCTTGTAGGTGACGTATCACTGCTGGTACACAGGCAGGACTGCAGCTACACGAACATGAGTGTATCAAGTAGGGCTATAAGAAATCCTAGCAGAAGCATGGAAGGCCTTATCTTAGGATCCATCTAACATAAGATATATGTTCGTGAGGACTTTTTGTGTTGTTTTGAGGTCTACCATCCACACCCTAGTTACTTCACACATAAATTTATACACCCTGTATATATATTGTTTTAACCACCTCAAAAAAAGTTGTATTAATAACACTATTTCAAGATTCTGTTTGACATTTGGATGTGTAATGAATGTCAGGCTCATCTAAGCTGGGTGGCCTGTGAAAGGGAGGTTGGATTTCGTATCCAAGGTGGGGGATATGGTGGATGTTTTCCCACTTCTCCTCCACACAAGTGAGGATAAATTCCTTCCATATTTCTACTTTGACTACCCCAATAACGTAAATTTAACAAGTATGGCCATGATTGTCTTTAGTCACAGGGCACCCACTCTGGCTGGGACACGGTCTATATGCCAAGGGGATTTGACGGTGACAGGGTGGTTTGTGTTTTATAATCTCTGTTTGGTGTATTGGGAGAGCTTAAGACATTTTGTATCACTCTCCCACCACCTTAATGCTGGTATATTTTCTAAACTCAATCTTAGTCATCCCTACCACACTAGCTAGTGGTTATTCTGTAAATACATACAGGCTTATTTTGACCGTCTAGTAAGAAATTATACACGTCGTAGAGGGTGACAAGAAAATTAGTATTTCCACGTAATGAACTAGGGGTGGATGACGCCAAATGTCGGCGCTAAGAGACGTCAATGTTGGCACTACATGCACCTGGGGGGTAGGCAACACATGCAGCAAGCCACGCAAACCGACACAGACATCCCCACCACTCCCTCCCTTGACAGACACGATGGTGACAGCGTAGCAGAGCGGCATTGCACTGTCGACAGTCAATTTGGAGGGTCATATAGGCTGTGGACGTTGCATATATGCGTGTGTTTTTTCTTTTGATAATAGCGATATGCCAGAAAAAAAAAAAAGTCTTTATGTTATATCTAACAAACCTACCCAGTCTTATCGTGCATATTAATACATATTTCATATGTTAGTGCATATTTTGGGTGAATATGCATATACGCCCATAGAAAAAAGGTTTTACTATTTAAAATAACATTTCTTCAATTCTCAGTCATACGTCATACGTCCTTCGCCTCCCTTCTAGAATCCACGTCATACTTACTCCCCCTCCCTTCTAGAATCCACGTCATACTTACTCCCCTTCCCTTCTAGAATCCACGTCATACTTACTCCCCCTCCCTTCTAGAATCCACGTCATACTTACTCCACCCTCCCTTCTAGAATCCACGTCATACTTACTCCCCCTCCATTCTAGAATCCACGTCATACATCTATCCAGCCCTTAATTGTAAAACCTTGCAAACAACATGACCATCTATTAATTTCAGGAGTAAGTGTGTGGTTCGTGTTTGCCTTTCTTTTTGCGTGTTGATAAATTATTAGTTTTGTTATACATTCGTTTTGTCTCCTTGTAAGGCAATATATTTGTTGTTTTACCAGGTTTAAAACAAATTTAATTAGATTAATTTCTTTGAGTTGTGAATAGCACATTCAAATATTCCAAAATACAAAAGTGAGACAAGTGTAATGTTTAAACAGTGGACTAAAGAGGACTCTACGCCTTAATTACTGTCCCTACACTGCGTGCGATGGAGAAATAAGCTTTTCCATACACAAGAACATTTAAAACGATAACCGGTAGCGATTCACTCCTAAAAGTTTGGAGAAATATCTAATTATATATTGTAATCAGAAGTACAATCAGTGCGCTGTGGTGGAATATGGTTTTATAAACTATATTGTAATTTTAACTGTTATCCTTATTTTTTCAATGTGCATACTTTCTAGTTTTTCTCGTATATTTATTCGGTTTTAACTGCATATTTGCTTGTATATTTTACCAGATTTTAGCTCATATAAATTCACAGGCCACTCATTACATGTTTCATAATCTACACCACACTCCGCTTGTTATGTGCTGAAGATAGATGAGTTGCCTACCCCCCAGGTGCATACAGAGCCAACTTTGACGTCTCGTAGCGCCACCATTTGAGTCACCCACCCCAAGTTCATTGTATGGAAATATTTGACTGGTCACTTCCAAGGCTTATGTAGTTATTTACCTGAAGATTTAAATAACCCTACTCTGAGATTAGTTTAATATGATTCCCATCCACTTGGCGCTGGGCAGGTACTCAGCTCTTCAGCTGGTTAGTACTTCAGAAAGTGTGGTGGGTCCACGTTACCTTCCACCCTGAATCTATACGAGGGAGCGCGAAAGGGGCTATCGATTTTGGCGGGAAAGTTATTTTTACATATTTTCCATGGTTCTTTTACATGCCACAATCAACATGGGACCAATGAAGGAGGTTGTGCTACAGATTTTTTCATCACTAAAGAAAAACACGTAAGCCTTTGTTGGGTTTGAGCCCACAAATATTGGGTCCTAAGGCGAGCACTTTACCCCAATACCACCGAGGTGATATATATAACGTGTATCTAAAACATTGCATCATACTTTGGCAGGCTATTCCTTGGGTGAAAATAGAATAATTCACATCAGACACCTAGGGTTCATCTTAAATATTAAGGGCGGTATTCACCCCTAAAGATAGAGCTAAAAAGGACTATTGTGTGAAATATTATGAGAACCTATTAAGGTATTACAACGAATCTTAGTATACTACTTATTGAAACCTTGATAATTAATAAACTGAATGTACTGTTACCGTTACCCACCCCCATCTTGTAAAAAAGGAGGAGTTGTAACACATTTTTCTGCAATAAAATATGTCTGAGTAGGTATTACTAATTTTGACTTAATATTACAAAACGTGGAGTAAAAATTAACAAATAAGGTGTCTTGGAGAAACTGTCATCTTTCCCCGTTTCCGAGATAATCATGCATGTTTGATTTCAAAGACAAGTGTTAATTCCTGCCAGGTAGGCAACCTGTATAGCTGTTGCGTGGCCACCACGCTCTCCTTACCTTAATACGTTAGACTTTTTCTGTGAGTTTTTTTCAAAGCTTTGGTGTTCGAGACCGCCATTGAATCCGAGGAACCCCTGTTAGCAAGGATGTGATAAGGTTACGCAAGTCATTGATACGCCACCTCAATTATTGCAATGACGTTAGGGGCCGCCATTTTTAACACTTGCTATGAATCTGATTTTGAAACTAGGAACTAAAACATACAAGAACTACGATTAGTATTTCTTAATTTAGCTATCAATATTCCAGTGAGTGTAATGATTAAAATCTCACCCAAGTGTGAACTGTGTAAGCATAACTCACTAATGTGATAAATAGAAACACATCGGAGCTTATGAAGAAGGAAAAGTATCTGAGTTTCTCCATCATTACACACAAACCAGCCTTGTTTACCAAGTGTACGTGATACATAGTCACACGTGCCGGTAAAAATGGTTAAACGACTGCAGTGCGAAGTAACAGTGCGATTCTGGTTGCCTACCTGGCAGGCATTTACACTTGTCTTTGAGCTCAAACTTGTGTGATTATCTCAGAAACGGGGAAAGATAGACAGTTTCTCCAACACACCTTTTTTGTTAATTTTTACTTCATGTTTTGTAATCTTAAGTCAAAATTGGTAATACTTACTCTGACATATTTTATTGCAGAAAAATGTGTTACAACTCCTCCTTTTTTACATGATGGGGGTGGGTAACGGTAAGAGTACATTCAGTTTATTAATTATCAAGGTTTCAATAAGTAGTATACTAAGATTCGTTGTAATACCTTAATAAGTTTTAATAATATTTCACACAACAGTCGGTTTTAGCTCTATCTTTAGGGGTGAATACCGCCCTTAATATTTAAGATGGACCCTAGGTTGCTGATGTGAATTATTCTATTTTGACCCAAGGAATAGCCTGATAAAGTTTGATGCAATGTTTCAGATACACGTTGTATATACGAGTACATACCCATATATATATACACACAAACCCCGGATGGATAGTGAGACGTGGCGGAAAGAATGTTAAGTTACATGGCTGAGTCTCGACTGTGCTAACTATGCTTGTAGTGATGTTATGGGGCCTAAAATTTTGCGGATTTTTTTAGATACTCGTCTTACTAATCGTTTTGGCTATGTTGGGCCTATGTACTAATTACACTAACGTGCTATGGATGAGGAAGTTTAAATTTAGAGGAAGTGTACCGGCATTTGCGTGTAGGGAGAGTGAACAACATTTTTATTTAAATCACCCTCAGTACACCCAGCCGGGATTCGAAACCTAATCTTCCAGTCTTTGGAAGTATAGTTTATTGCGAGAGTGAGGGCTTAGACCATGTAGGTCATTCTGTGTCATTTACGGTGGACGATGTGAATAGGGCACCTATCCCCAACTAACATCGCTATCCAACTTGGCTCTACGTTAACCTTCCCAAGTATTGGACTACAGTAGTTCTCGCTCAATATATATCCCTAGTATAGTAGAGAATGTATGCTTTGAACAAATTAGATCGGATTTGATATCCGTATTTTGTGATATATTCTTACACCATTTGGATATTTTTAACTGCGCCATTTTTTTGCGTAGGTTAATAATATTTGTGTTAAAATAGCAATGCAGCCTGAAACTGCCAGATTCAATATTTGATTGCTTAAGGGCCAGTCTTGTAATTCCTTTTTAATAAATATTTATCTAGCCGTTAAATATGTTTATCTGATCAATAAGTTAAAAGTGTGTCTTATGACCGCCAGATTGCATCTATCTGCCATATAAAATGTATTTATGCATCAAATCTTTTTCAAGAGGTTTAAGTATTCATAACTTTTATCGGAAAGTTAAAATTGGCATTGACATAGTGATGCGTTGTTTTTAATGAGGTTTTACCTATCAGAATTTGTTTTTAGGTTAAAACCTTGTTTCCCATGTTTAGTAAGCACAGGCCCAGGTCTATTTAAATATAAAGTTAGAACATCTAAATTCACACTTTTATAAAAACTGACAAGCTATTTGTAGCGTTATCTATCATAATAAAAGGAAGTGTTTGTCTGTGTGTGTTTGATTGTTTTTGTGCGATGCCCGGCCAAACCTACGGCACGCAGAGATCTGAAATTCTTAACATAGGTGGACAGAAGGGGGCCCGAATGCACCTCAAAGCCAAATTTTTAATTTTTTTATTAGGTTTAGAATTACGTTTCAGAGATAACTATGACATGTGCAACGCCATGCGGGATTGCTAGTAGTTTTATAAGAACAAATTATTTAAAGGTGAGTACAATAAATGAAATTTTGTAAACGTTGTGCCAAACTATTCCCCTCATTTTGGCAGACACCGAAATTAGTACTTGCAAGACAACTTAGCTTCTGTGACCACGTGATGCCATCTGTTTCCTCGTACTTGTTTATTCACCATTATTTAACAAATGTTGAGCGTTGTCACCACTGACTGGGTTGTAGCGGTAGCAGCAGCAGGGTTTATACGCATGTGCACACCAGTAAAAACAGAACCAACCTAGTGTTTTCTGAATAAAAATAAATTTATCCTACAGATAGCTATCTGGCAGCTAAATTAAATTCATAATACGCGTAAAATATTAAAGTGGCTGATAACCCTTATCTAGTGGATAACTTTGACCTCCCGATAGCAATATTTATCCGTCATAATACCAGCCCTAAATAAACTATTTTAAAAGATTGGAAGCTGTATAGGTATTTGATAACCTATAAATTAAAATAATGTTTAATAATTTGTGTTTATATTCAATCTTGTTTATTATTGTGATTATTTTGTTGTGAATTATAGTCCGGGTATATTTAACTATGATTTAACCCTTAACTACTTGTCTAGCAGTACCAAAATGAATTATGTTACAGCATTAGCATTTGTCAAGAAAGAAGATCGAAAATAATATTACATGACATTGAATTCAGGTTCTAATAGAAAATATAGTAGGTCTATTAAAATAATTTTGAAACCTCATTGATTAAACTCAACTTTATGATAAAGTTTTCTTAGTATCGGCAACTAGTTACAGCCCATTGTGGCCACTTAAATATCTTAAAGCTTATAATATTTTATGTGATAGACATCAAACAATGGCGGGGCTTTACTATTTATTGTTGACAAAAATTAACAACAAATAACAACAATTAATCTCATTATTATTCTCTCAAACGTAATACGTCAATGGTTCCATACTATATATATATATATATTCTTATTTTTATTATACTTTTTTTACAAGGCAGAAATTTTGTCATGTTTGAAATTATGCCTCTTCCTAGATCTGTCAACCCAAGATATCTGCCTATAGCCCAGTGTAGCCCATAGGAAATCGGCTCTTAGAATGAATATTTGCAGTTTTATTTAATTTACAAACTTATTTGTCATTTTTAACTAGATTAAATTTGAATGACTGTGAACTGAATAGGTTAAGCCAAGGTCCTGTGTTCAATGTATGTGTCTAGGTGTTGAGTTTTGCATATATTTAAATAAGATTAGGATATTTATTTATATTTAGTATAAATGTGTGCCCACACTTTTTTAATAATTGCATTCTTCAAAATACAACAATGAGCCCAAACACACACAAAATGAATACAAATATATTAATAAAATGAAGAGTTTGTTTGTCTTTCAAGAGCATTGTGTGATATCTACCACACGCAGAGATCTGATATTAAAAAAAAATAGTAGCCCTTGTGTACAACATGTGTCCCCCAAAACGGGAATTTTAAAATTTTGATTCTTTTTTAAAATCAGTAAAAAACTGCGCTAGAAGAAAAGAAATTACAAGGGTATTTTCTGTCTGTTTGACGCAAATAAAAGCGTTGTTAGGGGTAACACTCGGTGCTTCTGCTTGTAAAAAATATGTAGGTCTAGCTTTATTGCTTTTATCATCACTTATCAGGCACAATAAATATTAATTTGGAATTTTACTTTTATAGAGAGAACATTTTCTTTTCGGGCAAGAGTTTTCTCTACAAAGTTTATTGTTTTCTTATGCTCCGTTTAAGGTGAAAGCGTAATCTTACTTTGACGGGCTCCATTAAGGTCCTATCATGTAAGGTACACAATAGTGTAAACAAGCAAGGTAAGCTCCAGGAGGAACGAAGTGTACTACACATATTATTATTATTATTTGGATATGGTACCTATATTTCCAATTGTTGACCTAACCAAAGAAAATATGGAATGCAAGGAATTACATTGGATACAGTTGTATTTATCAGGATTTTTGCAAATATGTTTAAGGTAACACAGAAAAAGTTGCTCAATATGATTGTGACAGGCTAAATTTATTATATACCTGTTCTATGATCAAAATCTTTATCATTTGTGCACCGTCAAATGCACAAAATAAATAAAATTGGGAATGATGCCAGCTATTAATGGAATATCATGGGATAACTTTTTTAGGATTCTGTTAGGGTTAACAAATACAAACTGCTGTTGTTTTTTTTGTAGCCAATATTGGTAATATTTTATTTTGCAAGGTTAGATTGATTCTGATGACAGTATTAAGGACCACTCCCAACCGGGCGAATCGAGTCAAAGCACAGCAGCCAGTGCCGCTCACACCCAGGCGCGTAGCCAGAAAAAACCTTCGGAGGGGGCCCAATTTCAGATGAAAACTGACTAAATTGGTGATTATAGGTGCGCTAGCTGGTAGCTTCAATTTTATCATTTGATGGGTTACCTCCAAGGGCACCCGTAGGCAATTTCCCCCCGGGGGGGCGCTGCGCCTAACCCCCTCCCCCCCAGCTACGTCCCTGCTTACACCGAATTGAATCATTATTATTATTATCATTATTATCACTACGTCTTACTACCCGTTCGGGTTATACGCACTTACGCTAATGTGTAATGGTAGGGTGATTGTGATATGAAATGGAGGACCTAAAACGTGGAATCCGAACCACGGTGGAGGCCTGGCATTCCTCACATTCACAAGATGTCTTGTCAGAGGTGAAGGAAGGGTTTGGTACGAATTGAATCGAAGCACGGTATTTGTACTTAAATTTGAGCGAAACGGAAATTTGAATTGCAGGGGGTTTCAATTTAAAGAGGAACCAAAAAGTCGTATATTTCTTACTCGATTAAAACTGAATGGCACAGTAGTTATAATTTAACAACATCTGAATAAATGAACTGTAAGATTCATTTATATATATATTTACAGTAAATAAATCTGTGGTTCTAAAGTGAAGTAATTAGTTTTCCCTCGTCCTAGACTGGGCTAGCTGGTAAAAAAATAATCTTTCTTTCAGGTAAGTTTAGTAACGGTATACAATATGAGAGTGATCTATAATAATTATATTTTTTACTAAATAAATGACAAAATTTCCTTATACGCCATATTTTTATAAATACTGGCCTTGGACGGATAAATAATAACTCTGTTCAAAGTTTGACCTAGTAAATTATTAATAGTTATCAAGAACGGCTTCATCTAAAAACAAAGTGGTTTGCAGGGTCTACAGAGGAAAATCGATTCTCGGTGTCAACCATACATTCCCTTGAGGTGAACATGTAATAGCTGTCACATGGTTTGGATTTTGTCCCTGATGGGTGTGTTCCATTATATAGCTTCTGTTAAGTTCCTAAGTAGAACCATACTACCTATTTCTAAGTTTAACTTGTGTGGTGGATACTCCCAATTGTACAAATAGTTTCAAAACTCTGCTGGATAATGATAATTTTCAAATTCATCCTCCCATTTGACTGAGTCTACACTAATGTAACAATGGGCCTCTCATTTGAAAATACTCACCACCTCCTAAATCAATGCTCCAACTTCTCCATCACGTGGACACAGGTTGTCTCTGCTAAAGATCTTGAGCTATCTCTTGGGCTCAACCTTTTTACAAACGTTTCGTGAGCTCTCGAGCACTGTGTCAATACTTACTCTGTCACCTTTATGATATTCTCATTCAAACTGTACTTGTTGTTAATATTTCCATCTCCCAATTTAATTAGACACACACAGTAGGTACTACATTATTCTTAAACTTTAGAATTTAAACTTCATCCACACCTGAAAGTATTTAGTGCTAATTTGGACGATTATTTTACTATGAACATGGGGAAAAACTGGTAAACATTGCTGTCACCTCTCCGTATCCCCCCCCCCCTTTCAACAGTAAAACTTTTTTTTTTTCAAATGGGGAGTTACTATTCATTATATATTGCAGCCATTGATTGACTGCCTCTGGTTGATGGCTCCGTTAATCGTCGACTCATCCTCTATGAGCAATCTGGCTTCTTTGATGATGGCTGCATTATTCGATGTCGTCTTCATGTTGGAGGCCTATTCTTTTACTAGCGGTACAGGTAACTTGTAGTTTGAGTGGTAGGTACGACCCACTTTAGGAAGGATCTTATTTTGAGATTCCCAATTGAAACCAAAATACGGCCAAACCACGTCCTCATTCATATAAACAAACACAATGTAACTATGATTGTCGCTTGCTTTCAAAGTAACATCCAATGACGTATGCATTACTTTGGTTGTAATCAGAATTAAAGCAATACTTCATTTGTATTTATAAACATCCTTAAAATATAAAATAATCATTAATACTATTTTTCGTTAAAGGGAAAAAATATTGGCTAACGAAACACTTTCCTACACTCTATTATGAATAGGAACCAACAAAACCATAAAATCTGCAATTTATATAAAATTGTTGAGATTGAAACTTTTACTGTAGTTTATATTTGGCTTTGATTTGCAAATAATCCCCGTTTTTACATTTATATTTCCTTATAGTTTTAAGGTTTTGGATTTTTGGCCACAAATTGGGTGGCTCCTCTACCACTTAATAATTTAAGCTTTCTAGCTCATTGGGAAGTATGAAGAATCTTTTGGACAAATATCCATTCATACACATATATATATTTATTAATAAAGATTACAAGTATGGTTTTAAGGGATGAGTGATTACCAGAAAAGTTCAAGCAAAGTTTAAACATGAGAATCAAAGTCAAAGACTAACTCAAAAATAGGTATTTATTGTTGTCCCGTGTTGTTGTCAATTTTAAAATAATCCATTAGGGTCATATAGGTAAAGAGAATGATTTAAATAGGTAAAACATTGCACCTTGTACAGTATTATTTTGTTCTGGTACATTGGAGTTTACTATGCTAAAGTTATAAATGCAATTCAATCCCTAGTCGATGTTAAGATATGATTTAAGTTGTTCCAGAAATGATCGTATTTTGAAATTTATCATATTTAGTAAGATATTTAAAATCTATTCACACTACATCCAAGTTTTCTTTTTCCTTTGAAATGTTTCAGAGATGGGAAGGTTATTGTAGGCGTAGAAGATAGGAGATTTGACCTTCAAATTCTACATTTCAAAACTTCACACATCCCTATCGTTTCTTATGTATCAATACTATCTTTCAAACATGATACCTATATATTACATATCTTGACGTATGAATATATGAAACTTTATTAATTATCAAATACTGTGCTTCCAATCAGATTTATAATTTTTTTTAAAACGCATAGTTTGTAACACAGATTGTAATGACTGTAATCACTATTACAATTTGAAACACAGCATTTTCTAGGAATTTATTTAGTTCTTATAAAATAATTATGGATATAATTAGTAGACTAATAGACACAATATACTTAATACACTCTTGCTATACCAAGACTTACCAAAGCAAATATATAAATAGAGTGGTGCACCCACAAATGAGCTTTGGGGTGTTAGGGAGGGGGCATACAATCAAAGTTGAGCAGGGATGTAATTATTTGGGGGAAGTGGGGGGGGGGGGGTATGGACCAGGAAGGGAGTGTACAGCCTACCAACCGACAGAAGCCAAGAAAATGTACTAATATTACATGCTTCTAGAAGGCATTCGGAGTGATTTTAATGGCAACTAAGGGCGGAGAATTAAAATATATAAGTTATATAAACATCTACTTTTGCGTGTTTAGCCTAGTAAGAAGGTAGTCAAAACTAAATATCTCAAAGATGCAAAATGTATACACTAATTTTTGGTTTATGGGTAAAGGTTGAAGAAAATATTGTAAAATATGTATTTTGAAGACTAGAACTATTTTGACGAAATGTGTTGTAAATATATTGAGCTAGTTCTATCTAGTCCACCTCATTACACCCTACCTTGAGGTAATTATATCCAGTCCACCTCATTACACCCTATCCCTATCTTGAGCTAGTTCTATCCAGTCCACCTCATTACTCACTATCCCTATCTTGAGCTAGTTCTATCCAGTCCTTCTCATTACACTCTATCTCTATCTTGAACTAGTTCTATCCAGTCCCCCTCATTACTCCCTATCCCAATCTTGAGGTATTTCTATCCAGTCCACCTCATCACACCCTATCTCTTTCAGGTCCATTCTAATGATATCCTTCCATCTGCGTCTAGGTCTTCCCAGTGGTCTCTTCCCCTCCGGTTTGCCGGTCAGTACTCTAAACAAGGTTCTAAAATCTCCCATTCACGCTACATGTTCTGACCACCATAATCACAGAGATTTTACTATCCTAACAATATCTTGTGATGAGTAAAGGGTATGTAACTCATCATTATTTAACTTCCTCCGCACCTCAGTAGTATTATCCCTTTTTGGACCAATGACCTTCCTAAGCACCTTGTTTTCTAAAATCATAAATATGTTTTCGTCATGTAAGGTAAGAGACCACGTTTCACACCTATAGAGACCAACGGGTATATTTATTGTTTTGTTTATTTTGAGTTTTTCATTCCTGGACAGCAGGCGAGATGACAACTTACGGATTGATTATTAGCATATATTTCCTGACTTTATCCTTTTCCTAATTTATAATCTAATATCATTATCGCTAGTAAACATTAATCTGTCAAATTATATGTTGCTCGCAGTAATCTCTAAATTATCGTCCTCAATCTGTGTCTCTGTGTTATCATATACTTAGTATTTTCAGCATTCACTTCTAAGCCTATTTCCTCACCAATCTCTAATAAAATGTCTGCATTTCTTGAAACAGTTTCTTTACTATTAGTTAAAAGTGTTAAATTATCTTCATATCATAATCGCTGCCTTGTACCGTTTAATGTCAACCCTTCTCTAATATCTTGCATTATCCTAATAGCAAGGGCGTAGATAGGGTGGTCCGCCCCCCACCCTGGAATCTATCGGATCCCCCTTAAGGGGTTGTCTACATAAACAAACTCTACAATACACTTTTTTACTTTTACTACCTTTTTAATTGTATATGTCATCAACCATTACTAGTTAATTGATATTTTAATATTCACCTTCAAGATGCAGATTTTAAAACTTCTGATGGTAAAATTAGCTATGGTAACATCTCAAATGCCTTTATTTCACTACATTCAATATGGTATTGGAAAACAAAGGGTGTTTCTGGGAATAACCCAATTGGTGGGGTCCGGCCAAAGGAGGTAAACCTTTTTTTATATAATTTATTTATTTTATATGAATCATAGACCTTTATAAAAATGTATGTATAATTTATGAACCGTTATGTTGTATTTACAATTTTTTCCCCCTAATATTTGCCGAATAGTAAAAATCTGATAGATTGTTGATATATTTCTTCTAAATCCACACTAATGATCCCCAACTATTTCCTCAGCATATGGCGCCAATCTTATTAAAATTGGTGACCTGGCGGTCTAGGGGTAAGGTGTCAGACTTCTATGCTGGCGGCCGGGGTTCAATCCTCGGTCCCGGC
>CABEEJ010005220.1:11014-46303 GCA_901482245.1 Timema douglasi
TTGTGGGATTATTTGAATTTGTTTAAGAAAATATTTAATATCTAGACATGTTTCCTGTTATATTATTTTTGATGGAGGTATTTTTCTTAATCGATAAACTAGATGTCATCTTCACTCTCCGATACAACTCGAAATTCTTCATTTTCAATTGATTTATTCTCCCTATTTACAATATTATCTTCTTCCTAAATTTGGAATTTTAAATCGGTACATTACAGATGAGAATACATTATGTCTATAATGCTATCAATTGGGGAAGGAGGGAGTTCTTCCACACCTGACATGTACTCTCTATCACATATGGCTTCTTTGTAATAGAAAATATATTAGATATATGTATAAATATATACACGAGAGAGAGAGAGAAAAAATTGAACAAGGCTGATGATTACGTTCTTCATTTGTGCAAGTCATGTGACATATAATATTATTTCAAAGTGAGCATATATTAAATAAAGCTAAACTTAGCTAAGGACTTGAATTGGTCAATGAATCATGCCAAAAATATGTATTCAAAAAATTACTAGGAACTCGCAGCAATAAACTTGAGTATACAAAAAAAAAGGTAGGTTTATTAATAATTTACCTAGACAAATAAAAAATATATATAATTTTTACATATTTTTAGGTGGACTTGCACATGTGTTCTCTTTCTATAGTTTTCCCATCCACTCTCCACGCAAATAGGGTGCATTTACTATAAAAAATTGTTTCCTTTTCCTAGTACCCTAGAATAACTGAAACCTTAAATGTTTAAATAATTACTAAATGATTTATTAAAGTACCTAAAAACACTGAAGAGCGATTAGCTACAAGTTTACAAATCACATCTAATTTGGATAAGAATGTTTCAGTTAATTGACTAAATTTATTCAAATAAAAATCTTTCTCTCTCTCTCTCTCTCTCGCAGGATCTTTTTTAATGAAAGTCATATGTAATAAATGACATTCCTTTGTGAAGGAAATAATTATTTCATTACATTATTTATTTACAAAAAATTAATAAAAAATTGGTAGAAAAACTGTTGTTACAATAGTGAATAGTGGTTTTTTATATGAAGTAAATTAAAAGTGCTCACACACTTGTAAATCAAAACATCAATTTCTAGTATAATCTCATAGTTGGGCCTGTTTAATTGTAACATTGTTTACCATTACAACTAATATTGTTGTCTCATTCTGTACTACTGCGAGTTGTTTGCGACAAATTGAATGAGTACGTCTATTCTCAAATCGAGCTAAACAAGCACTGGTGTTTTGAAATTGGAGGGACAAGGACCCGTTTTAAGTCTTGACACTGTTGCCAATATTTCAACAGCACAACCAAACAGTGATGACAAATTGAGACCGAACAGGGCCTAGAATTACTGTCTAAGTGAGTTCTAAATGAATAAATAACTAACACTATACCTTCCTATATTGTTTAGGTACCCAACAGGATAGCTCACTAATTGGCACATCATCATTATAGACTACTTATATAGGAACTACAACCTGAAACTTGACCTGATGATACCCTTATATGTGGGATTAACAGAGACATTCTAAATATTCATATACAATAGTTTCCAAAATTTAAGCCATAAAATAATGCTGTAGTGTCTTGCATTCACACCATTTATAAGGTGATGAAAAATCTATTTCTTATCAAGCATATGTTCAAGATGCCAATCAATTAATAGTTTTACAGCCGAGGGAGGGAACATAAGAAAATACCGGCTATAATAATAATAACGATGATAGTACCATAGGCCAACATATTAGTTCAGTCGTTAGCGGGATGGTCTAATGTGCAAAGGGTTTTTGGTTTGATTTCTGGCAGGGGCGTAGTATTTATTATTTGAACAATTCATGGCCTTATTCTGGATGTTGTAAATGTCTTAGAATACAATAATTCTATTTAACCGTGGAACTCGCCATATTCCTAAAATTATCAAATATTTTAACAATATAATAAATTTAATTGTAACCACTTGACTTTTTGGGCTTGCTACTTTAGGTAAAGTGCTAATGCTTTCATGCTTTCATAATCACCATTTATGCACTCATTATATTTACCTATACTCTAGGCCTAACTAATTCGAGGAAAACCATCCAGATGATTTAAAATGTTAATAATCACAAAATGTTAATGTTAATTGAAATGTAATTAATCAATAAAATGTATCATGCAGATAATCCCATATGAACCAATATCTAAGCTCTTACTGACAGTATAAATATTATTACCTCTAATTAAAATATAAATACATATAAAAACAAATATAATTAAACTGAAGATAATAATTGCAGTTTTCACTAAATTGATGAGAGTGAAACTATTTTTTCAATATGCATATTAATGTATTCAGACTTTAGAGTAATAAGTTTTGCCAATTAAACTTCTATAAAATAATGCTTTTTTCTGTATTAATAATGACTAAACTAGTTCAAATAGCTACTAAATTAAAACACTATAAGCTGCCTAAATTACTATTTTTTTCACAAATTTTTTTTTTTAAAAAGCTGTAAAAAGTTCTTTCAAATGTTAATTATTTATTTGATCATTCTTGATATGCAATGTGTTGAAACCTTGGGCGATCGCTTACATCCATTTATTGTTTACTAGATTGTATATTCTGTCTTACTGATTCTGGAAACCCCTAACATATAAAATAAACATAAGGCCTATCTCCCTTTATAATACATTATGTATATTCTCGGTTTACAACATGTTTCAATAATGAAATAACCCTGGCAGTGATATAAATATCAATATGAGGCTAACTATTTCAAGAGACAATTTGTGAAAGATCGCTCAAACATAAAACTCGCAAGGACTGCAGATTATTTGGGTTTCTGTGATAATACAACTGTTGTAGCCGCTGTGTGTAGCGTGAACTGTGGAGGTGGGCTATCACCCGTTATTGTCAACTGAGCTACACTTCACTACAAAGTTTTGATCTCGTGAGCAAACCTAGAATTTCAGGGTATATTTTTATCTCATACGAAAATCAAGTTATTCAGTAAAACGTTGCATATTTATATCTAAATATGTTTTGTAGTCTTAAGTATACAGATCTATAAACCGTATGCATATTTAACATTTATAGATTAATTAGTATCTGTAAACAATTGTTGAATTCTGTTGATTTTAAGGGAAATTTAAGCATATGTATATACAGTATGCTTGTAACTACGTTAAAATCCCAGCTTTATCAAATAGATATAGTATTAAAGATACTAAATTTCAATATTCAAATCTTTATTTCAAAAATTGTGGCCTAAAACTAGTTTCATAAAACGTAAAAATTGAATTTTCTTATCTTCATAACTTGATAATAAAAACACATGAAAACACATTTATGGTGTGTAACATTACATTTATGGTGTGTAACATTTTATAGATGAAAAGTATTTTTAAGGGCGAAAAAAAATTATATACAAATGGCCTTAATGGAAAAATGTTTTATTGAGCATTAAAGATTTATGAGAATAATATGAGTTTTTTTCTTCAAGGTTTAAGTGAGGTCAAAAATTGTAGATTGTGATGACGTTTGGCAATAAGTAGCAACAGTTAAAAGCTGCCAGAGGGCTGAATATGGAGTGTATTTATTCTGGAATAACAGCAAGAAATACACACCCATGATATTAACAACATTCCTGTAGACATATTGCAGTCAGCAATAACAAAATTACCATATAGTTCAAGTAAATATGTTTAACTCTCAGGAGTCCAGACACCCTGCTTATATATATATATATAAGATATATTAGATAGAATATCATTAATATATTCCATATATATTATACATAGTATATAGTACATATTACATATTCAACTGTATTACATATAATATAGCTAAATACACTATATATTAAATATATTTATACCATATATACATATATATATAGTTTAGGGATATAATGTGAGTAGCTGTATCAACCTGTCACCCCACTGCTCTGATAGGTTGAATTTGGTCACGCGACCATGCCTCCTCACTCTCTGATTGGCTGTTGGTTTTCCCCCTCCTCCTGAAACCCTTTGCAGACATGTTGACTATTGTTCCAAACATGTTGGTACTTGTATTTTCTTGTTTTATTGGTTTTTTATGTATGCTCATTGCTTACTTATTTGTTATTTATGTGTACTCTTTGCTTTTTTATTTTTGATCAAAGGGGTTTTTTATTCATTGGTTAGGATTGGTATGGGGCGTTGGAGTTTTTTATTTATTTATTTATTGGCGTGCAGTTCACGGCGTCGGGCGTTCCTCCCTCGTCATCAGAGGAAACAAGGAGCACGAAGCTCTCCTGACGGCAGCGTGACGTATAATGAACATTGGCTCCTTCTAACAAGACTCTGTTAGACTGCCTTTCCCTTCCCGGAACAAAAAGCACGAACCTCTCCTGAAGACCATTTGGGGTAGAGTGTGATAAATGTTTCTCCTGCCCTGAGACCCCCTTTCATTTCCCCGCCTCTCGTCATACCCCTCTTCTACTTTATTTCTCTTTGTTCCCCTCCCCTGCCACTACCCATGTTTCATGGATGAGGTGAGCGTAGTGGTGGTGGTGGTGGGGGTCGGGGGAGGTCAGATTCTTCCCCGTGGAAAATTTTATGTCTCAACAACCCATTGTTGAAAGAGAGTGCCAATATCCCCTCCACCCTGTGGAAGTCATGAACTCTGAGCCCTTTGAAGCAACGGGTCGTAGCCCTCTGATTGCCCTTAAGCCAAACAACCTTGTTGTGCTTCAGCGTTCTATGTAGATTCAAATAGCCAAAACTAATATACTCCAGATTTACACAATATTCAAACCCTGGGACCTTTGGCACATAAACAAATATAAAGTTATGTCTCTCCTGCTAAAAGACATATAATTATTAGTACCAAAATTTTTTTACAAATTTATCTCATACCACGAAAAGTATACGTGGACTATTTAATTACACAAACCAAAGTTTTAGAATATAGCTCACGCCATGAAAATTATACGTGGAATATTTATTTACAAATATATCTCACACCAGAAAAAGTATATTTGGATTATTTATTTACACACAAAAAAAAGCTACTCACACCATCAAAGGTTTACTTGGAAAATTTATTTACAATTATATCTCACACAATCAAAAGTATACTCAGGATATTTATTTACAAATAAATAAAACCTACGTACACCATCAAAAGTATATTTAGAATATTTATTTACACACAAATAAAAGTTTTAGAAATTTGGCTCACACCGTGAAAAGTATAGTTGGAATATTTATTTACAAAAGTGATAGTTATAGAATATATCTCACACTTTGAAGTAAATTATACATGTTTAGGTGTAGAGGAAACACTAATATATTTCTTGAGTCCGTAGTGGGAATAATGGCCGCGGTTTTAATTTACAAAGTCCAGTTTAAAAAGTATTTGAACATATGTACACAGCCAGATGGTTATATTTAAAATATGTAAAGGAAAAAAATTGACTCGAATTAAAATATATACAAACAACTAATTATTTTGACTAGAAATAATCAGGTAGGTGAAGGATTGTACTGGTGAACCTGAACACGGGATTCGTATCAGGGACCTTTTGGGGTAAAAAAATTAAATTATTTCTTTCGCGGGGGTTGCAAACATATAGGAGGTTTCAAATAATCAAAGATATTATTTATGCTTACTCCAGATTGACACGGGAATCAAGCTTGGATCCTTTGGCTCAGTATCAAATAAACGGTTCTGTCTCGCAAATAAAATTAATATTTTTTTAGTAAAGATTGCCGGATGATATATTTTGTGACCGGGTGAAATGTGCACCGGCATTTGTCGGGGTTTGAAAGATGAAATTTTTGTTTGTCGACCTTGCAGGCAGGGATTTAAACCCTACCTCCTCCCGTCACAGGGAGTGATGTGTACCCAAAGGAAACAAGCGCAGTGGGTGGATAGTGGGCCCGTCACGACATATCGGACTCCTCCTATAGAGTGGCTGGCTAACACGACCGCATTCACCAGAAGTTTGACCGTGAATGACAAGTAATGGTAAATATAACCTCCTATACAAGGATCGGCCAACCACCGATGAGGAAAGAATATTATCGACCAATAAGAATTCGCCACCTTCACCTTCACCTTCAGACTTTGAAATCATACAATCGGTCATTATAATTAATAATTGCGGATAGTAAACATCATAATGTGTTTCAACGCGATTTAAAGTTGGATAAATTCAGGTATGTATTGAAAGCGTTTAGTATATTTTAATGGTTACTATTTTCTTAGTACGTATTTGGTGTGAAGCGGTATTTGTTCCTTTGATATACTTTCAAGAAAGCGCACACCCTCCACCTGCAGCGTTGGTACCACTGGATAGCCTGGACCCATGAGAGCTTTTTTTTAGCAAGGACGGAACTTGCCTGGCGGATGGTGACTGGTCCATGGGTAATTAGCGTCCTGCTATAGATTTGAACGTGATTTGCGAGTGGTTTTTTCCCCATGATAGTAAATAATATGTATTTATTTAATTTAAGATTACTGGGATCCATATAGGCTGGATGCTGGCCTGAGAGATCATGAAGCGCCCGCAGTGGATTTAGCTGTGTGTGTGCGGGCGTCGCCCCTTAAAAGCAGCGAAGCGGAGGCGGGCCCAGTACTGGACCATCTTTTAGAAGTGGTCGGTGCTTTTCCCGATGACACTGGAAGTGCTATCCCCAATGTTTGGGGTGAATTGGACTTGATAGACCAGCTGATATGTAAGTTTTCCATTTTATATTTTAATACTATCTACCAGTAACTATACTATAGGCACTAGTTTGGAAATATACAGTTATTTGTGCACTCTCTTCCCCCAAACCACAATTATTTCGATGGCATACCAAAACATTTTTTCAGCTGCCCGTTTCGAGAATTTTAGCTCTTGTAATTACAAACATTCAAAGAGAGAAAATTATAAGTGTCGCTTTAGCCAATTATTAAATTCACGTTTGCAATGTGCTGGATCAAATATTCAGCCACCACCTTATTGCATTCGATAGCGTTTCTATGTAGTAAACTATTGGTCCCGGGCTCATTTCCTGACACGGTTAAAAATGTTGGTTGTTTTGATAAATTATCATACAGTGGACAAGTTTTGTGGATGTTATAGTCTTAGCGTTTTATGAATAAAAAAGCGACCTAAGATTTAGACTAGCAAACAGTATCTGTATAGAAAACTATTGGTCCAGGGCTCGTATCCCGACACGGTTAAAAACATATTGGGGTGATAAATTAATCATTCAGCGAACAGGGTTTGTAGATGTTATAGTCTTAGTATTTTATGAATAAATAAAAAGTGACCCGAACTTTAGACTGGAAAACAGTATCTGTATACTAAACTATTGGTCAAGGATTCGTTTCCCGACATGGTTAAAAAATGTTGGCTTGATAAATTATCAGCCAGCGAACCGGTTTGTTGATGTACTAGTCTTAGCATTTATGAATAAAAAAATGACTTGGAAGCTTAGACTGGAAAATAGTAACGGATATAAATTAAATTGTTTTTATTTAATTATAAAACAAAATTATTTCCAATAAGATTAAACTCAATTATGTCCACTTTTTAACATCAATATCTATTTTTACCAATTTGTGTAAATACATGTATTCCCTGCAATAAATTATTTCATTAAATACTAGTGTGTATGGTTGTGCTTGATTCTTGGGCCAACAGATAACGTTGAAATCCTGTTTCAACCATTTATACGGTTTTAAAAGGGGGAAAATTATGGGTTTTAAGTTTACAGATATTTCTTACAGGCATTAAAATATATATACAGGAGAAATTATATTGTTGATTTAGCAGATCATTAAATTAAGAGAAAGAGTGAAAGACAAACCGTATATGTTTCCACATGATAATTTGTTTGCTTGCCGAGGAAAGGAACCCTGATTCGATTCCACCCAGGGGGGGTAATGAGGGTTTTACCTTTCATACTGATAAATTAACTGCCCTAGACTGTGTTTGTACCTGTCCTAGGGTATATTTTATTACACACACTTTGCAAAAGGTCCCGGGTTCAATTACCTGCATGGGTGAAAATGTATGTTTAACCCTTGATAGTGATAAATTAACTTCCCTGAACTGTATTTGTAGCTGTACTAAGGTTCAAGTGTATTTTATTACACACACTTTGTGAATGTTGGTATCAGTTAAGCAGTTATGCTTAGGAAAAATTGTAACATATTATATTAATAGCGAAAGTAGATTGAAATTGAAAATTATCATACATTTTGTGGTATCATTATAAGAGAAAAAAAAACACTAGTAGGTTTGGAACAATTTTATTTAAAGTACTTACTTTGACCCGTGATTTGTGTTATAGTTCAAATGGAGGGGGAAATAGCAGCTCAATCCACCCACTGCCACCTGCAGTGAGCCCCATGAACCCACAGCAGGAGCACCGCCTCCGAGCAAGCGAGACGGTGTTCGAGCCCAAGCTGCGGTGAGGAAGATGGGGTCCATGGTCCTCCCGCAAACCGTGGCGACGACGATAGTGGGACCATCTTCAGGGCAACAATCGAGATTTAGTGGCTTGGTAAACCGGGTAGGTGAAGCCTTGTCAAATGGTATCCCTGTTCTATTCGTCGAGGAGAGAATTAAGTAAGAAATTAAAGCGTTTTTTTATGTCGGGCGTGAATTGATCATACAATTAGGTACGCCAGAGAGCGATCGTGACGCTCAATCCTGGCTTGAGGAGCAAAACAATGCTCTGCTAGGACGTCTCCAGGATCATGGAGTTAGCACCGAGGATCACGTAGGTTTACTATTAGTCAACACAGACTCCGCGTCAAGAACTGTATTTGTTTCATTTAGGTAGGAAGATCAGTTTGACGCGCAGGCTGTGCTCTCTAATGTAGAACGGGTGTTACAAAACAATGCTTCGTTACTCAATTGTCCCCCTTGTATATCAAGTTACACCACTTTAAAGAGCCGCGTGGGAGGGGTAACCATAAATGTGATAAACTCTCTCCCGCTAGCACATATAGCTGAAATAACAAAGGAATCCATACGATTCAAAATGGTGACACACGCCCAAGAGTTGATTGCCACCAAAGCTATATGTAACGTTAAAATAAAGCCAGGATGCATGGACGTGGACACCTATAAGCACATAAAAGAGGGCTGCAATATTCAAAAACTCAAAGCAGAGAAACTATGCCATGATGCCCGTGTGAATTTATTGAAAGTTGGCGGGCTCAACGAACAGAAACAATTTCAAACATACCTCTCCGAATAAAAAAATACAGTGTTCAGGGAACGTCTTGGGAGACAGGTCCTATTAGAGGGGCCTACTCCCTCCGAACATTCCTCTAAGGGCTACCTAGATTTGTATTTTCACGACGATAAGCAAAACCTTTTTGATGTCATAACATCCTTGACAGCCGCATTTAATTGCGGGTACTTTTTCTGTGAGTGTCCTGTACCATTTGATCATAAGAATGCGCACAAATGCGAAACCACGTGCAAAAAGTGCTACGCTAAAGCGGTCTGCAGTGGATGTCGATCTGTGACCTGTAAAGGCTGTGGACTTTGGCTCACGAACTAGACATGTTTGATATCCATAAAAGTCCAGGGTTTTGCAGAAGTCACATGTTGGTCTGTAATGTCAAAAAGGTGTGTGAGGTATGAGGCAATTTTTCAATTTGGAAAAATCAAATTATTCACATAGGTGCTATGAGACTTTTTGTAGACTATGCGAGACCCACCATCATTTTGGTCATTTCTGCTATATTAAGTAAGCCCTGTCCAAGCCGTCACTGTAAAAGAGCGATTTCATGTTTGTGTTCTATGATTTTGAATGCAGACAAGAAATTCTTCTTCATGGTGTGGTCACACGTACTTGCACGAGCCTAAATTCTGTGTCGTACAGACGTGTTGCAAGGCCTGTGTTCATATAGATACAATGACCATCATTGCAGCGAATGTGGGGGCGATAGGACTCGCATATTCAAGGGTGATACCACAATGGCCTAATTTTTAGGATTTATAGAGCAAATTGGTGACCTGGTGGCTTAGGGGTAAGGTGTCGGACTTCTGTGCTAGGGGTCCGGGGTTCAATCCTCGGTCCCGGCATAGATTTATCTGATTACCAAACACTTCCTTCACCTCTGACAATACATCTTGTGAATGTGGGGAATGCCAGGTGTACTGTTAATTATGAACGGACCTAAGTTCTATCAACCTTGACGTTCATGGTAATGGTGAGTGGCGAAGCCTAGGGGACAAACTTTAAATTAGGAGTAGTTCAGCAATATTGCGACCTAAATGGATTTTAGGGGAACGGAAGTTTTAATCATCTTTTATAAACTATTATTTCAATATGTGTTAAGTAATTAAATCTCTTTGTACCTTTTTTAGATATGTAATTTTACCTTAATGTTTCTTTTATATCTTTTATTTTTAAAATGTTGAGTCTGCAATTATTTATAATTGGTCCTTTTTATCTTAAAAGTCTCTGATTGGCCTATTCATTAATCACAATTTCCTGTTAAGGAAAATTACGACTTTACCTCGTTCATTCCCTTTTTGGATCTGAACAACGTGAGACATAATTTTTTTATTTCTCTTATTTTATTAATTTTATTCTTGAATCTTTTTTAAAATTAACATGTAGTCATTTTTCTTTTTATTTCTTTCTTGTTTTTAAGGTTATGGGTTAAAGTTTCCGTGTAGTTATGTTGTTTAATTAATTACCTTTTAGGTATCAATTTATTATGCATTTTTTTGTGGTGTTATAATGTAACTTAGAAATTGTCCACCACGTTGCCTGGTTCTTTATATATATTATGGTTTTGTATCAATCGGTATCCTATAAACCATGTTGTTTAAAATTTAATAGAACAGGGGATTAATTATAATGGTTGAAGACTATTTTCTTTGTATTAATTAGATAATTTTGATTTTTGATTTTCTCTGTATTACAGGAGATATCTTTTATTAGTACCTTAAACAAATCGGTAATGTAGTAAATGTAAATGTTCGTTTTTATTTTGAATTAATATTTTATTATGTTTTATTATCTTTTTTATTCTCTTAATCTTTTATTATGTTTTATTAATTTTTATTCGTTTAATAAATAATACAGTCCTTTTTATAACTGGTTTATGATTTAAAAATTATAAACCAGTTATAAAAAGGACTGTATTATTTATTAAACGAATAAAAAGTAATAAAACATAATAAATGATTAAGAGAATAAAAAAGGTAATAAAACATCATAAAAGATTAATTCAAAATAAAAAAGAACATTTACATTTACTACATTACCGATTTGTTTAAGGTAATAATAAAAGATATCTCCTGTAAAACAGAGAAAACCAAAAATCAAAATTATCTAATTAATACAAAGAAAATAGTCTTCAACCATTATAATTAACCCCCTGTTCTATTAAATTTTAAACAACATGGTTTATAGGATGCCGATTGATACAAAACCATAATATAAAAAGAACCAGGCCACGTGGTGGACAATTTCTAAGTTACATTATAACACCACAAAAAAATGCATAATAAATTGATACCTAAAAGGTAATTAATTAAACAACATAACTACACGGAAACTTTAACCCATAACCTTAAAAACAAGAAAGAAATAAAAAGAAAAATGACTACATGTTAATTTTAAAAAAGATTCAAGAATAAAATTATTAAAATAAGAGAAATAAAAAATTATGTCTCACGTTGTTCAGATCCAAAAAGGGAATGAATGAGGTAAAGTCGTAATTTTCCTTAACAGGAAATTGTGATTAATGAATAGGCCAATCAGAGACTTTTAAGATAAAAAGGACCAATTATAAATAATTGCAGACTCAACATTTTAAAAATAAAAGATATAAAAGAAACATTAAGGTAAAATTACATATCTAAAAAAGTTACAAAGAGATTTAATTACTTAACACATATTGAAATAATAGTTTATAAAAGATGATTAAAACTTCCGTTCCCCTAAAATCCATTTAGGTCGCAATATTGCTGAACTACTCCTAATTTAAAGTTTGTCCCCTTGGCTTCGCCACTCACCATTACCATGAACGTCAAGGTTGATAGAACTTAGGTCCGTTCATAATTAACAGTACACAGGTCTCCACCGTGGTTCGGATTCCGCGTTAAACTGTAGGTCCTCCATTTCATCTAACAATCACCCTACCATTACACATTAGCGTAAGTGCGTATAACCCGAACGGGTAGTAAGACGCGGTGCTAATAATAATAATATTACAGAGCAAATTAAAGCAACAAAATTTAAGGATATCACACTCCTATGCCATAATGCAAAAGCCTATAATCAAAATTTTATTTTAAAATATATGATGGAGTTAAAAAAATGGACTCCAAACTAATAATGAAGGTGTCCATTCGTTACGGCCCATTCCGCTTTATTAACTCGCTGAACTTTCTCCCAGTGTCGTTGTCCAAGATTCCCAAAACATTCGGCTTGGACGAGTCTTTGGCCAAGTGACATTACCCCCATTTTTTCAATAAAAAAGTAAACATTGGGATTACGGTATCGTTGAGAGGTTGGTTGAAGGAAAGTAGCACTTTGAGAAGTGGTATGAATTGTTAGAAAAAGAAAATTATGTCATTGATTTTTAAGCGCGAGTTGCAACTGTATTGCGTGAAAGATGTAGAGATCCTACGGAAGGCCTGCCTGAAATTTATAGATATGGTTATGAAAAAGCAAAGGTGGATCCTTTCAGAGAGGCATGTACGATCGTAGGAGTGGCTATGCTGGTTTACCACCGAAGCCATCTCAAGGAGAATATAATCGGTATCATCCCTAACGGTGGCTACTGGTGTGCAGACAACAGTCACACGTCCCCGTACAATGGCTCTGCTGGGAGGCCCACCGACGTGGTGTGTCTATTCTTCATGCGGGTAACGGCCGTGAGGAATATGTGTTAGGGCGACGTGTAGACGCCGTTCTTAAAGCTTGAGATACCACCACCGTCTTCCAGTTCTGGGGCTGTTATTGTCATAGATGCCCTCTCTCTTATTCTGACAGGACCTCCCCAATCAAAAACAGCCGCTACGAGACCATGGAGACGCGCTATGAAGCGACCATTGCTTGTGTTTAAAAGTTTAAGAATGCCGGCTACATGGTCGTAGAGATTTGGGAGTGTACGTTTAATGCGATGAAGCGCGCAGACAAGGACTTGAAACAATTTGTACTCCAGCACGAGGTGTATAGCAAGGAGCCCCTCAGTCCCAGAGAAGCATCCTTTGGGGGCGTACAAATTGTATCAAGCTCTTCCACGAAGCAGATCTTTCTTGTGGATGTGTGGTCATTGTATCCTTAAGTTTGCAAGTACAAAAACTATCCTATCGGCCACCCCAAAATTAATTTGGACCAAATTATCCGTATATAGACCGAGTAGAAGGCATAGCCATAGTTACAATGACGCCTCCGCGGGATTTATTTCGGCCCGTATTGCTGACACGGATGCATGACAAGTGAATGTCCATCTTGTGCAGGAAATGCGAGGAGGAGAAAAACCAAGGCTCGCGTCAGCACAACGACAAAATAAAGCTTGCTGGTTGACAGTCGTCTGGGTGATTGATGAGACTCGAAAAGCCGTTGAGAAAGGTTACACCGTTGAAGCAGTACACAAAGCGTGGGAGTACAATGAAACTATTTACGATCGTCAGACACGTTCTGGCGGATTGTTTCACGGGTACATTTATACTTTTTTGAAAATTAATCAAGAAGCCAGCAGATGGCCAGAGTGGTGTACCTCACAAGATGCGAAGTTAGCTTATAATCAAAATAATGAGGAAAGGGAAGGGGTAAAACTTGATTTCGTCTTAGTTTGTAAAAACCCTGGTCCCCGCACTCTGGCAAAAGACTTTTTAAATTCGCTATGGGGAAAGTTCGGGAAAAGACCCGATTTACCACACGTAGTCTATGTTAACGAGTATCAAGGCATCCACAAGTACCTGACGGATATGTACATCACCTTGGTTAGTGTCATTGATGTAAATGATGAGGTTATGTTCCTCAATTACAAGGATGCGCGTGACTAGTTGCGCCCTAACCCTAACACGAGTGTGGCGGTGGCATGCTACATGACCGCTATGGCTAGGTTACACTTATACAGCATCTTTGAACAATTGGGGAACCGCGTTTTGTATCACGATACAGATATCGTTCAATTCACGGAATGCTCCAGCCATTGGAGTCCACCAACCGTAGACATTTAGGTGACTTCACTGACAAACCTCAAGATTACGGTCCGGGAAGCTACATTAGCGCCTTTGTATCTGGCGGTCGCAAGAATTACGCGTACCTAGTTTGTGTTGGTGGCGAACCTGCCAAACAAAAACGGTGTGCAAGGTTCGTGGGACCGCCATAAACTATGGCAACAGGAAAGACGTTAATTTTGACGTTTTGAAATCGATGGTCACCGAACAGGCCGCTGAAAGATACATAAAGATACCGCACAAAATTGTAAGAAAAGTTCTTGCGACCGTTTCGCAGACTAAAGTCTACCGGCCCATGTACACCAAATGGTGGTTAACCGATGATTATAATACGTTGCCGTTTGGGTACCAGAGTCCTTTTAAACGCACTCGCCACGACTAAAGGGTGATCATTTATTCGAGCCGAATAAACACTTTTTTTTCTTCCACTCTAATTAGTTACACTGACATACAATTTTTCAAAGATTTGAGATTTTTTTTTTCATATTTATTTTCTGAATGAAAACACGCATATTTTTTATTGTTTTATTGTATGCACCCGAGATACCTTTTATATATTCTTATCCGCCAGTACAACCTCCACCTATCTGAATATTTCTAGTCAATATAATTAGTTGTTTGTATATATTTTAATTCTAGTCAATTTTTTCCTTGTACATTTTTAAACATAACCATCTCGTGTTGTACATATATTCAAATACTCTATAAACTGGACTTTTTAAATTAATACCGAGGCCACTATTCCCGCTACGAACTCAAAAAATTGATTATAGTTTCCTCTACACCTAAACGTGTATAATTTTTTCAAAGTGTAAGAGATATTCTATAACTATAATTTTTTTGGAATATAAATATTCCAAGTATACTTTTCATGGCAAGAGCCAAATTTCTAAATCTTTTATTTGTGTTTAAATAAATATTCCAATTATAATTTTAATGGTGTGAGATATATATGTATAAACTTCTATTTATGTGTGTAAATAAATATTCCAAATATACTTTTGATGGTGTGAGATATATTTTTACAAACTTTTATTTGTATGTAAATAAATATTCTAAATATATTTTTCATGGCGTGAGCTATATTCTAAAACTTTTATTCATGTGTAAATTAATATTCCAAGTATACTTTTGATGGTGTCAGATATATTTGTATAAATTTTATTTGTGTAAATAAATATTCTAAGTATACTTTTCACGGTGTGATATATTTTTAAATAAATATTTAATGTATACTTTTCACGGTGTGAGATATATTTGTAAATAAATAATAAATGTATACATTTCACGGTGTGAGATTATTTTTATGTGAATAAATATTATAAAAACTGTTATGTTTGTGTTTTAACGTCTACACCCCCTACCTCCCATCCTATACATACAAGTTTATATAGCTTACAAGCACAGTCTCAAAGATTATGGACAAGTTGAATAATCCGTTTTCGGCCATCACCAGCGACTTTTCCGTCTGTGGAAAGTCTCATTTTGTAGCTGACCTGTCACATCTACTTCGTTTAAATCTTAAACAAATATTTTCTAAGTAATTCGAACTATATTTAAAATGGAATATTCAGTTGAGGTTATTTCATAAGCTGATATAAATCATAAATGTTTTAAAACTCACCGTAAATCCACTTAACACATAGCATTAAGTCAGTTGTGTGCTGATGAGATAATTAAATCTTTTCTTACAATGTAAACTTCAAGCTTTGATTCAAAACATTGTTGATGATGAATACTTTTTAAGAAATAATTTCAAAAATTTATCTTTCTTATAATCATCGGTGAGAGACATATTTATTTGTTGAATTATGTTCTTGTTATCCTCCCTTATTGAGGAGTCAAATTTCTAGTCGTTGGATGGCGGAACAATTTGTGTGGCACAAAGTTGCCAAAGTTTGAATAAATAAATGTATTACTGTCTGGTCTATATGAGCTCTAGGCCGCCTAACGGCGACATGTAAGTAGTGCTCTGGCCTTGGAATCCCAGTTTGACATACTTTACTCTGATTGGATATATTTGGTCACGTGACCCTCCTACTGCTCTCTGATTGGCTGTTGGTTTTCCCCCTCCCCTCCTCGTGCACTCTTTTCCCAAGCATGAAATGTCCTCCCCTACAGCCCCTCCCATACAACCACCCTCGCTTACTACCCCGGCGGACACGTTGGTTCTTGATGATTAATTATTAATGATTGTTAATTGATTTCTGCTAATTAATTATTGGCTAGGATTTGGGTGTTATTTATTAGGGGAACATGCGGCCCATCGCGACCCGCGCTGGCCTAGTGTGTGAACCTTTTTCTCCAGTAGTAGTGTATCGACTGATGGTCGTACGTACTGGTATAAGCCCTACTTCCTCACTTCCCCCCTCTGACTGCCTGCCTTTCACTTGCTGGACACTGCAATATCGGGGGAATCCCCCACCCCCAGTGCTAATGACCCACCACCCATCCCAACTATGGAAGTAGTTAACTCCGAGTCCGTTACCGAATAGTTCACACCCGTTGCATTGTCAGACATCTCTACATTAATAGATTTAGGATAATGAAATCAAGCTCCTCAGTGATACCGTTATTCGGTACTCAAGCTCTTGAGCCCAATGAATGCAGTCATGCCTACAGAACGGAGAAAAGGTTCCGGATGCAAAGCCAACTGGCAGACACAGGATTCAAACCTGTGATTCTTATTTATTATGGAAAAATTTCCCCATAGATTTTTCCTGTTAATTAAAAAAAAAAACTTTCTATATATTGTCGCAAGTAAACTACGCTTAAATTATTTTAATTTGGATAAATAAATAAACTGCATTATTGATAATGTAAAAGAATAACTTATAGCCCTAGAACAGTTCTCACAACTCAGTTGTAAGTGTAGCACTGGCGAGCACGATGACGAAAATGTGAGTCGCATTTAGCTCAGTTTATTTCAATAACGAGACATTCGGGGTTCGATTTCCGATTGAGTGTATTGAAACGGCTAGTTACTCACTACCCCTTAACACACGACAACACCACTCCGCTCTACTACCTATCTTTTCACTTCTGGGGCAAAGTGTCACGACATTGTCGCGCCATCTATTAACAAAAATAGTAAACACCGGAGGGCCCATTTCATGCAATAGTGAAATAAGTGCTGCACACCTCTAAAAGTACAAAACCCTAAACAAATAAATGAAATAGCTATTACGCAGTAAGTTTGCCAAGGGTTTGAAAGGTGAAATTAGCGTTTGTTGACCTTGCCGCTCGAGGAATTCGAACTAGAGACCTGCTTTCCCTGGAGGAGTGCACAGCGTCTTACTACCAGCTTGATGGTGTATACGCTTAAGTACTAATTACGCTAATCAGTTGGGGATTGTGAAATTTTGAATTCAGAGAAAGTGAGCCCACATTTTGCGTAGATGGAGAGTGGAAAACACCCCTAGATTACCCGAATGAGATTTGAACCTCGAAATCCCCCATCCTCGGCAGTCTGGCTCTACACGAAACAAGCGCGTCAGCCAACTACGCCACCAAGGTAAATTATTCCACGAGCCGCTTATAACAACAACAACAAAACAAGTTTGATTTTACATTTAACTTAATGTTCTCAGCTATATTTTACCGTTTATGTAACTTTTACAAAAATTCATAAGTAATATCAAATACCGGTGACCTGGTGGTCTAGGGGTTGGGTAGGGGTAGGGGGGGGTAGGGGTAGGGGCTGGTGGCCGGGGTTCAATCCTTGGTCCCAGCACAGATTTATCTGATTACCAAACCACTCCTTCACCTCTGACAAGACATCTTGTGAATGTGGGGAATTCCAGGCCTCCACCGTGGTTCGGATTCCACGTTAAACTGTAGGTCCTCCATTTCATCTCACAATCATCCTACCATTACACATTAGCGTAAGTGCGTAAAACCAGAACGGGTAGTAAGACGCGGTGCTAATAAAAATAATAATATCAAATACAATTTTAAATATCATTTAATGCTCGTAACTATATATTGTTGACATGATAAATAACACTTACACAAAACAAATTAACCACTTAAACCTCGAGCCAAAACTAGAGGAAGTGTACCCACATTTTGCACGGAGGGAGAGTGAAAAGTCTACTAGCAAAACATCCCTGAATATTAATTAAAACCCATGATATCCGTTTACAGCAAACACACACACAGAGTCTCCCACCGTTCTACATGTCTAATATTTATTACAAAAAAAATGTAGGGCTGAATAAATTAGATTTACTAAGGGAATGTATCTCAATTTTCCAGAAAACGAGTTATGAAAATTTACCCAAAAATAACTTGCTGCGGTATCAAACCCCGACCTTCCTATAACTATTATCAAAACCTGTTTCTAAAATGGAAACTCAAACGTAATTACCTGGTGATCTGGTACACATAGTATTTATAGATCACACAAACTTGACACATTTTATCACCGCGTCTTACTACTCGAGCGGATTATGTGCTTAGATACTAATTACGCTAATGAATTAGGAATTGGGAAGTTTGAACCCGCATATGCATAGATGGAGAGAGAAAAACTACTCCCACCTCTATGACAGCACTCTCGCAATATACTAAAGTGAAGGGGTTCGAATCCTGGCCCACTGGATGCCACCATCTTTGGTCAGTTAGGGCTCCCGAGTAAATCACACGCATCCGGTGTTCCACCAACCGTGAACAGAGCGTCGACCAGGCACGTCCAAACTCGTCGGCTGCTAGAAGATTTATGACGAACAACGGAACTTACATGAATCTAAGGAGGATTGCGCAGTCACAGATGCGCATTGCACAACCTAGGCAATTGGCATAAAACTTGAACTACAATCAACAGCTTACCACTGAGCTCCTGACGAGTAGAAAAATGTTTCTATTCAGGGCTCCCCGCTTATTTACACTAATAGTATAGGATCAAAGAAGGTTGAATGTATAAGAAATGTACCTTCATCTGCGTGGAGGGAGGGCGGGAAACCCTATAGGGGAAAAACACCGTCAGTACGTCCAGCAGAAATTCGAACCCCGTTCTATCCGTCATCGGTAGCCCATCTGGCCTAGTTCAACAGAGCGAGATTTAAACTCAGTTCCCCCCAGAATGAAGAAAATGTTCCGGATGCATAGCTAACTGATCGACACGGGATTCAAATCTGGGACCTTTGTCAAAGTGAAAATATATATTAGAAAACCCTGGAATGGATTTTTTTAAACAGTGTATTGACTTATTGTTAACATTTATGACTACGGCAAGTTATATGTTGTTCTCTCCACCGTGTGGCCACAACCCCAAGGGTCAGTGGTCGCCTAGTGACGCCTTAGACCATGCGCCCTTCGATGCAAGTATACAAAATTAGATGGCACGAGGCTAAAATCGGAAATGTTTTCAATAACTGTGTTCACCCTGATTGAGATCGCTTGAGGAGCCATTTATTACAACTGGTTCGAGATAAGATCTTAAAGGGGGGAAACACTATTAGCCATCCGCGGGACGGTTAGAAATTTGAAAAGACTTTTAGCGTTAATTGATCATCCGTGAGGAATTTGCTCTTTTCTTATAATAAGACAGTTCCAATATAAACCAATTTTCATAGGAAGGTACTTTTAAAATGACTGCAAACTAATTCATCTCTGACAAGGGATCCCCAGCTAGATTTCACGTCATCGGATTCTATGTTCTTTGGCTGACAATGTCACGATATTACACCCCCCTCCTCCAAAGGACAGAGTTTTGTGTAAAAAAAATGTACCTGCAATTGTGTGAAGTTCCCTGCTAATAGCCGCGAAGTGCAGCTTATCAGTAATTAGAACTGTGGCTTACTACCCACCAGAGAGAGACTACCTCCTTATGTCGCAAAGAAACTGTGCACCCGCATTCGTGTGTCATAGACAGATGAACGCGAGGAGTGAATCTAACCACCACCCCTGCTAATAGACGCAAATATATTTCTTACTACCCGTCCTGGGCACAAACCGTAGATGACGAGGGAGGAAACCGGCCTCAGTAAACATGAATCCCAGCTTCTTCTGTCACCATTTATTTATTTATTTAGCTAACCCTTAGTATTCTATAATGTTCTTATTCCTTTATAAATGTATGACTCATAAGCAGATTGGCTGTATATTAAACAATTATTTTCTAGACTACCATCATTTATGAGCATCTAATATAATAGTTTAATGTTGAATATAAAAAAAGACAATAAGCTATAATATGTTTCATTACTAACAGTTTTTTTAATTTCAATTGTATCGAGCCATTTTAAAACAATAAGCGTAGCTGAAAATTAATATTACTCCCTCGATGATGAGACCATTAGTATTTTCCCGAGGTTATTTTGATCTAAATTAGAAAGGACCGGTCAATGGTTCTCTAGAGAAAACGGGATTTGGTTCATATATATATAGGGGTGATTTAGAGTAACCCTGTCTTCTTCACGGGAAAATAATAAGTTACGAGATTCACTTAAGCAGAGATATGTCCGACAGTGCATCGACATCGTCAAATTCTTCGTATGATGAATTTATTGCGTTCTACAAAGACCCTCGAAATGTATACCAGTGGGCAGAGGAGGTGGCCGGGTGCGGTAATGTGCAATACGGGCTCCAAACAGCGATGGATATCTATCGCGATGCGACGGGACGGAATATTCCTGAACTGAGATATAGAGCTCCTTCCGCTTCGTCGTAGATCACCCTGCTCCTCCGCTATATGAAGCTGAGCCTTCAGAGGAGGATGAAGAGGAGGAAGACGATCGCTTGACGGTTATAATAACAGCGCCTCCCTCACCATATCAAGTAAACGAGGTCTCATCCACCACGAACGATTAGTTATTCTATTTAAAATGTAATTTCCCGATATTTCTTCTTTTTTTTTTTATTACAAACGTTAATAATTTATGCGTAAGACATTTAAATGTTATAGCTGTCTTTAAAAGAGGGTTATCAAGCAAATAAATTATTAATATATTTCTTTAGCTTGAACTGTCACATCTACTTCGTTTCCATCATAACCAAATATTTTCTAAAAATACGACCTATGATTTGATTCAAAACATTGTTGATGATGAATACGTTTTCATAAATAATTTCAAAGATTCATCTTTCTTATAATCATCGGCGAGAGATCAAACTAAAGTAATATCATATTTTTATAAAGTTTCGTGTGTCAACAGAGAGTTTTTATACTGTCTACTTTTTGCAGAGTATACCGTCGACGGTCAAGAATGATGAAATAAAACAAGGACTCTTTAACTAAACTCTCAAGTCTTCTACTTAATCTTTATCCTGGTTAAGTGTGCGAGCTCAATGTTATGCTTCACGGGAAAATTAGCTACGGAACGAGTGACTAATCTAGACGATGGAACATTCAACAACAGTGACATCAGGTATTTCAGTTATCTTCTGTTTGTATTAACCCATTCTGTTACATAGCTTAAAAAGAGAGCAATTTAATTTTAAATTAGATGTGTAAATGCCTGGGTTAAATTTGTGACGTCTAAAAGCTAACATTTGTGTAATCTATTCATAAACCAAATTTGATTCAAAATTTAGATCTAACCGATTATCGGGCATTATATGATTGATTCAGCTATTTAAGTCAAGTTTGATGTTTATTTGCTTGGGTTAAATTTGTAACTGATATAAACACTTCATTTTTTTAAATCCGTCTATAAATCTATGAGCATTGGATAAAGTTTACTTAATCTATTCATAAACCATGTTTGAGCTAACCGATTATCAGACATTGTCTGTCTGATTCAATTACTATGTGTTCTGGTACTTTGATTAGAAGAGCGTTATTTAATTTTAATTTGTATATTTATGTGTATTAGCTAGTATCTCTTGGTACCGAATGCAGCTATATGTTTAAAGTCATAGGTTAGCGAGTTTGTAAAGCATCACCGTTATTTACATGTGACTATTAGTCTTATTTAATCTCTCACTTGATTATAATATATATATATATATATATATATATATATATATATAAAAAGGAATTTAGAAAACATTTGAAGTATTCTCTAAATTAAATCTAGCCCAAAGTATCTAATTAAAAGTGTCCGGTAACACATTTTACTATTTAAATGATTGAGTTACACCGTTAATGAGAACAGACTTCAGAGAAAATCTACACACACACACACACACACACACACACACACACACACACACACACGAGCTGTCCGGTTGGCTACACTACCCGTGGCTCAGTGTCACGATTGACAAATTAACCTTCTACTCAATGGTTTGTTGACATGTTTTTGAAACAAAACTAACCTGCTAATGTTTAGAGTGTGTAATCTGTCTGTGAGAGGGGTCCCAGTTCTATTCCCTGGACTATTGATTGACACCAAGAAACTTTCTCACTCGTTAATGCATAAGTAAGCTATAAGTTATTTAAATATAAATGGTACGATGCACAGCAGACTTGTTTCTCTCTCACTATTATATATTAAAAACTCGTAAAATTTGTGAAATGAGATAATAGGTATCTACATAGCTGTAGAAACACTACGCCAAAGATCATAAATAATATTTACTCTATTGTACAAGAACCTATGAACACTGTAAATAGCGATTTATATCAATGTATCGCCCAATACATTTTCACGTTTACAATCCTTGAAAGAATATAGTTTTTTTTAAACTCTTAGCATGGTGCACTGGTTGTTAATGCACCAACTCTATCTTAATTGTTTAGATGAGACCTGGTGAAGCGCTGACGGTTTGACGCTCGTAGAACAGGCAGCCGAATTAGCACAACAGAGGGAAAGTCCGGGGTTGTCGGATAACCTCGTAGAGGCTATGGTAGCCTATCTGGCCGATGTTGTTCGCCGACGGGCTTTAAGTGAACAGCTCCCTCCAGACACCGTTGATCCTGAAAACGGGCGGCTCTCCACCCAAATCCCTGGAACACAGTCCCCGGAGGGGCCAAAACCCGGGCTTTCTCAGGCACACACACGCACCCTCTGACAAACAGGACCATCAGGCACCCTTTGACACGCGGGACCATCAGACACTGCAGGACACGCAGGACCGGCAGGCACCCCCGGACATGCAGGAACGTCAGGCACCCCAGGACACACAGGAGCGTCAGGCATCCCCGGACACACAGGAGCGTCAGGCACCCCAGGACACACAAGGAGCGTCAGGCACCCCAGGACTCACAGGAACGTCAGGCATCCCCGGACACACAGGAGCGTCAGGCACCCCAGGACACACAGGAGCGTCAGGCACCCCAGGACACACAGGACCATCAGGCACCCTCTGACACGCGGGACCATCAGACACTGCAGGACACGCAGGACCAGCAGGCGCCCTCGGACATGCAGGACCGTCAGGCACCCCAGGACACACAGGAGCGTCAGGCATCCCCGGACACGCATGCACCTACGTTTCAAAACCGCCGGTTTCCAGGTTCGGGTTTTCAGATTACCTCATCTATCTCACGCACGTGGTCTCCGAGGGTTCGAACGGTTCGTATTGCCAGGAGGCTTGCAATGCGAGCTAGAAGAACTAATAGGATTTCAAAACCTTCAATAGACAACAATATTCCACTAATAACGTTAGCATACCCCCTCACCAGATTTAAGATCAAACACCACTCCAACTGATGATGATTTTGATGTAGATTCAGTGATGTGCAAACTGATGGCACATTATTTTGACTTAGATATTTAAAGCGCAACAACATATTAATTTAAAATAATTTCAGGATCCTCATGATTGTATTACTTATGATTTTTTTTTTTGTAAAAAGTTAAATATATTATTATATCAAAATATTTTTGCGAGCATTGAATTTATTTGTTGTTGTTTAAGTGGATAATTTGTTTAGTGTAAATGCTATATATTATGTAATCGTATATAGTTTCATATTTAAAACATATAAACATATAAATTTAAAATAATTTCGAGATCATCATAATTGTATTACTTATGATTTTTTTTGTTAAAGTTAAATATATTATATCAAAATATTTTTTGTGAACATTAAATTTCTTTGTTGCTGTTTAAGTGGATACTTTGTTTAGTGTAAATGCTATATAATATGTCAACGTATATATTTAAAATAATTTAAGATACTCATAATTGTATTACTTATGATTTTTTTTGTAAAAAGTTAGATATATTATTATATCATTTTTTTGCCAACATTAAATTTCTTTGTTGTTTAAGTGGCTCCTTACGTTATTACTGTTATTTAACCAGATATCCTCAATCACTACATTAATAAAAATATATTAGAAATAATTACATGAATAATATTTAAAACAATGTTTACATATCTTTATTAGTATCATTATCATGGTTTTGAGCTATATTTGTAAAAACTTTTATTTGTGTAAATAAATATTATAAAACTGCTATGTTTGTGTTTAACGTCCACACCCAAATACCTATCCCTCTCCTATCCTATAAATACAAGTTTATTTGACTTAGAAGCTCAGTCTCAAATATTATGTATAATTTGAAACAATTCAGCCCATTTACTTTCGCTTTGGGTATCAATCTAAAGTCTACGAAGTAAACACAGTACTTATTAATTGGGCACCTATAAATTAACAATCATTTTATATATTTTATTACGTAATACAAATAATTTGTTTGTTTCATTAAAAACACTACAATTAGACTTATAAATTACGTTATTTAACCAGAGCTCATCAATCATTTCACTAAAAAAATGGGAATGTATTAGAAATAATTACATGAATAGTATTTAAAACAATGTTGCCATATCCTTCAGACCTTTGATTCTCCACCCAACTTATTTAGGGATTAAAAAATAATAAAATTTTATTGTCAGTTTTTTTATTGACAATCAGCAATTGTTTAATTTAAAACATTCATAACAACAGCAACAACAACAAGCAGCAATATTATTTAGGTCTTGTGACCGATACATAGCAAGAAAAACACTCTTTTACCTAATAAAATACATCTACTATCTATAAAATGAGTAGGAGCCACTTCCAAAATAGTTCAGGACACGTTGGGAGGCGCTAGAACGTATATTGACAATGTTTCCACAGTTTTTACCTGGGTATCTTACTCTTCCAACAAACTCAAGCACAATAACATCCGGTTTATTGATGGTCTCTTCCTATAGCACAACGTTATAACTTTTGTTTTTCTCAAGTTCGTTTAAGCACTTGACACGGTTGTATTCCTCTTTCTCGATCAGGTCTAACGCACTGCACAATACTTCCTCGTCCCAACAGGCATCCTGGTGAGCATCAATTGGAGGTGTATGATGACATTGCAGTTTGTGCCGAATAAGATAGGAAATCTTTGCATAGGATCCCTCACAAATACCGCATTTAAATGTCATAATGGCTGTAGGAGATGCAGCAAAAGAAATATCCCTGGGAGAAAGATAAACACTAGCTCTACTCACAAACTTTAACTTTTTTTTAATATGACGGCGCTAGCTCCGATGACGCCAGCAGAGTGCTACAAACACATGAGCACGTCTAGTTTATTAATTAACTTTTAAACATCACACTTTGTCCTCCGAGATATATCATACAGCGTGCTTTAGATTTAAATCGCTTACAATCAAAATAATACATTGACTTTAGAAGGAAGACGTTACCAAAACTGCCCAGACCCAGTATGTAGTCGTTGGGCGTTTCACCTATAATTTTAACATTCGAATAATTTTTGTACATTGTTAAATCCTTGAGATTTACGGGTTCTTCGGACTTTACCTCCTACTCCTCCGGTTGTGGTGCGCACGCAGGTGACTGTACTGACTGGTAGGTAGATGACTCTGGTGGTGGGTACTCGGGTGACTCCGATGCCTGGTAGGTAGATGACTCTGGTGACGGGTACTCGGGTGACTCTGACGGCTGCTAAGCCTGTGACTCTGGGGGCGGGTACGCCTGTGACTCTGGTGGTGGGGGCGGTTGCTGCAGCATCGTGAAGAACGGTGGTGGGTGGTGTGGAGCTCGGAAGGGCGGTGGTGGCGGTCGGGGAAACACAGCCACAACGTCTCCTTTGCGGAAATTGTACACGGCGCACGTCATATCGCACATGTAAGTCTCTTCGATTCTCTCGTAGGGTAGTACTTCAGTCGCTCTTATCGTGTGACAAGTAGATTCGCAAAACTCGATGTAGCCTCGCTCCTCTACTTTGTAAATTACATGTCTATCGCTCACCGCCACGCTGTGAATATTCTCCACAGTCATATAGGCACGCCCAGCAATCGTATGACCCACCAACATTAAATTAATATAGCCTATTCTAAGCATGGTGAGTGTACCTGTGAGCTAAACCTGCTGTATATTTTGTAGAGTCAACGATGCACATGTACTAACTGCTCCGCCGCTCGATGTTGTTGTTGTTAACTGAACCGTATCTTAAACGCGTTCATAGTTCACAATGGTAAGTGAACCAGGTTTTACTCCGGTGCAGGTAAATACCAGTTTTTCTTTATAAGGCTCGCAAACGTCTTCATCTGTTAGAGAACCAAAACGACAGGGTAAAAATACACAAAACTCGCCGTCTATATAGGCTATTGGACGTCACCCGAACTTTGTATTGACCACTTTCAATTTATCCACCTAGTACTTTTTATCTACTGTTAGATCACACAATTTTACGGTCTACACGGCGTCAAAAATATTTACCAGCTGCTGTAACTTGTCCATCTTGTACCGCTCTACGAACGCTATAAATAGACAACCAAGTGGGCGCCCCTCTTTATCGCCACTCCCCCCCTCAATCGACGTCACATGGTACGAGAGGAAGAACAGGGTCACGATCTATTCTTGTCTCGACTTGTCTTGTCTGCCCGCCAAACCGGCGTCAGAGAAAACCCATTGCCAGGGTCAATGACCTCAATATCTATCCTTGTCTCAACTCGTTTTGTTGGTCCGCCATGCTTTCGCCAGGGAAAACCCAGGTTGCCGAGGTCACGATCTATTCTTGTCCTGACTTGTCTTGTCGACCCGCCAGACTAGCGCCAGGGTTGCGACACATACCTCTAAGGAGGGACAGTGAAAGGGGTCTCAAGGCAGGGAGGAACCATTTATCAAACTCTAGCACCGACAGCCTTAGTACGAGGTTCGTGCTGTTTGTTCCGGACAGTCCGACAGAGTTTTGTGAAGGAGGAGCCAATGTTCATTCTAGCCCCGACAGCCATAGCGCGATGTTCGTGCCGCGGACTCATGCCAAAACGTCACGGACTGTATGCTCCCCAAATAAACTCCTGCTGTTTGTTTCGGGCAATCTGAAAGAGTTTTGTGAAGGAGGAGCCAATGTTCATTCTAGCCCCAACAGCCATAGCGAGATGTTCGTGCCGCGGACTCATGACAAAACGTCACGGACTGTATGCTCCCCAAATATACTCCAGCACCTCAATCCTAGCCAATAATTAATTAACAATAATTAATAATTAATCAACAAGAACCAACATTTCTGGGGGGTAGGCGAGGGTGTTGTAGGGGACGGGTTGTAGGGGGAGGGGCTGTAGGGGAAGAAATTTCGTGCTTGGGAAAAGAGGGCATGAGGGGAAGGGGTAGGAGGGAAGGGGGGAAACCAACAGCCAATCAGAGAGCAGGAGGAGGGTCCCGTGACAAAATCTGGCCAATCAGAGGAAAGAGGGTCAAACTGGGATGCCAAGGCCAGAACACTACTCATGTATATTATACAACTGATCAGTCAAATTATCAATTAGGTTTATCGGTCGCCACGATGTGGCAATGTTTAGCCCCTTTTTAAAATTGCTTAGCTTTGAGGTCTTCTTGGTTTAGTATATGTCGTGGCCACTAGATGGAAACTTTTTTTGAATATTAATATCAGATTTAAATCTTCCTACTACCCCTAGGTGGCAAGATTTATTTGATAAATTTAAATATTATTCCCACCATGTGTTTCATTGTTCTTTCCTGGCTCATGAGGAGGAGGCTGATAGGCTGCTAGATCAACCATACTGGCGCATATGTTATATGTGTATTGTTTGAAGGAATTAGTTTGCTGGATTATTCATTTAATGAAAATATACTGACAGATTTAAGTTCGGTTGAAACCCTATTACGAGTTGGTGTTAACTCCTATCTTTACGTATACGTATGAGAACTTGACTGTATTGTTGTTATATGCGTGCTCAATTTTCTTAATCAATGGCAAATATAGCTGACATAATGCAGCTGGTCTTATTATTAGGGCGCTCTAATATATTGCCATATGTCATCGTTGACATGTAATGCCTTGTTTGTAGCCTTTGTTTGGAACAATGGCTACTATTAAACTTTACTGGAGGATGGCTGTTGTTGCTATATAATCCCCCTTGCACTATAAGACTTCCCATCCTGCTCAATTGTTGTACTTAAAATCTGTTATTTGTCAATAACACATTTAAATCTCTTCTTACCTCTTATCTGTCACTACCCTCCAGGGAAGAGGAGGGGTTATCAAAGGTGTAGCTTGATAAAGGATGTAAGTGAAGGAAGATTTGAAAGTTAGACCAAGAAACAGATGTAGAGATAATATAAGGAAGATCCTGAATAGTCTAGGAGTGGAAGAGGCAAGGACGAGTACACAAACAGGCAGAGGTAGAAGGTTGTTGTGTGGGAGGCTAAGGACCAGATGCAGTTTGAATAGCTGTAAAAATAATTAGGAAAGGACTGTACTGGGATTCACTAAATGTTTTGAAATTGTTTAAGAATGCTATTATCAGCCGTCGTCTGTAAATTTCACACTAACCTCTGGACTTGAAATCCCTTACGTTTAACTACAACATGAGCGATGGAGAATGTTGAAATTCTTGAATCAAAACTATTAAATAGTTACCAACCAATGTCTGTTAATATTACCTTTTGTGTAAAAGATATATTCCTAGCTTTCTTCGAATTTCCATTGGAGCATAATAGCTCACCAAAATGGTTTCTACAAATTCTCTGAAAATAGAGGGAGATAATATGTTGGCTTGCGAGCTAATAATGACAAGTCCTGGCAGGTCAAGTGACGAGTGTTGACAGCAGGGTGGAGTCTGGTTGATGCGAGGAGGAAGAGGGTGGGGAGGAGGGGCAGAATAAATAGGGGTGACAGCTTGGGCAGATGTCTGGTTGTAGAGAGGCAGCGGGGGTGAGAGAAACGGTGCAGTATGAGTGAGTAACACTACTAACTATACGTGCTACTACACTTACAACCAGCTAGGCTTGTACAGCACCCCTGGACATTGTGGCCAAGGACAGTATCTAGGTCGGTACCTATAAAGCTCCAACGCCCCACCCCGAAGGGTGGGATGATCCGGACCAGGCCGGGTACCCAGGGTGGCGAGAATTAACTCCTCCTCCCCTTCCAGTCACTCACTGGTTGGACCGATACAGGGGGACCATGTGTCTCCCACCTACCCAGGGACGTATCCGGAGCTATTTAATTACACTCACAGAAGCAACCTTACGATCTCCACAGTGTGTTAAGAGAATGGGATTACGCCCATTGCATGTAGGAAAGTGATTTCCCACTATTCGTACGTATGAGTGGAGGCACTCATGTTCTAGCACATGCACTACTAACTGTCCAGGTTAGCACTTGAGCTCTAAAATGGCTCACCGCACGGACGGAGAGGTACAGGCCCAAAACCCCAAGCGCCGAGGCCGAGAAGCCCAGAACTCCAGGAGCCAGAATCCAAAAGCCCAAACCCCACTGCTCTACAAATGCCATCACTCGTTGGTGATTAAACTGCACTGCCCAACAGAGTCCAACCCATTTCTGGGCTAGTACCACAAGCGAAGCTAGTGACGTGGGCTTTCGGCCCAGCCCTGTGTACTACTTATAACGAAAGTAGTCTAACGGAGGCATACCAGTCCACAGGGCCAACCTGAGCACTTGTAGGTAACCGATGCAAACATCAGTCTCTTTGATACGGGTAACATTGAGACATTAGGATAAATAGTGGTCTTGAAGCTGGTAGCACTGATTTGCCAGGGTAATTAATGGTAACGAATTTTATAGCATTGGCCATTGCCATGGTAGCCATGACATAAACAACTCTAGTTTAATTAGTAGTTCATGACGCCACCATATTACTGAGCCAGACTTCTCCATATAAACCTACTTATCAAGTTGTAAGATTGGTCTTAAAATTATGTTTAGTATGATAACATTCATACTCGTATATCAGTTAATGTTGAATTTAAATATGATGAGATACCGTACCCTAAAACTGTCTCGACATGGTTAATGGCTTTTAAATTCATAGCTCCATACAATGCCATATTGTAACTAAGAGTATCATCCAAGAACACAATATAATTCACTAAAATTCCCCATTTAGAAATAAATTAATGTTTTATGGATTTTCAAACAAAGTATGCAATATGCACATGAGTTATTAAAACCATATTTGGTTGTCTTATATCAAATATAAACTAGCGTCTCCAATGTAAAATTATATATAATATAGAAAATCGAGATGAAAACCTCAAAATATAATAATGATATTAGATACTAAAAAAATCTTAACCTAGACTAAGATATCTTCTTGGGCTTGATATATATCAACACACTAATTTGCCCCATGACTCAATGTGCTAAACTAACTCTTACTTTAAGATGCTTACTTATTTCTCCCTGCTCAACTATGACCTCTAGTGGCCCACAATGATAATAGCATTCTGGCGGAGGTTGAAGGACCCACTTTTTGCGACCCTTAAGTTGAGCTTGCCATGATGGATGCTCCACATTGTCAACCTGAAAAATTATACTTGTCATTTGGGTTGTAATAAATTATATGGTGTATAAATGAGCTATAACATTTAAGTTAATATTTATAAATCGACGAATAAAATAATTTGTTGTAATTTATTTTTGAAAATAAAATTTAGAAAAAAACTCTATTATGTATTGTGTATCACTAATTTACATAATATAGAGCAGTTTACAAAAGGTTGTTTTGCATCTCTTAGTTAGAAGCCAAATTGTACCTTTTTTGAAGTTTACTAGAGCAACTTTCCCATTTTGATGAATTAATCATGTAAAAGTATCTATTGACAAAGAATATAATAATTAAGTGTATTTTCTTTATTTTCATAACTGCACAAGTACAGTAATTGTATTCACGTGTGCACGTATTGATATATTTGTGGGAGTGACATGACATTTTCATTCAACTTTACATTTGTGATGAGGAAATTATGTCTGTCCCTAAGTGTAGATTATAGGAATCCCTATTTAAGGGATATTTAAAGAAATTTTGTATGTATTTGTAGAAATAGAAGTTTAATTGGGGTTGGAGTCTTGTACCGCTAGGGTATCACTGACACAACACTCCAACGATAGCTTTATTCCATATGGGAATTTTACTGGAGAGTGTGAGGGAGTTAACATAATAAGAAAGTATTTAAATTGAATATTGAAATCTATTGTACACAAAGCTAATGATATACATTTTGATATACATAAAAAGGTGGTTCACTAACATCTAATAATGCTTAGAGTTAAAGTGGGCACCTGCCCGCTTAAAGTTAATAAAGAAGTCAATCAATTTGTTGGGTCCAGCTTTAAGATTCTATATACATAACACACCATAGAAGTTAACGTTATTTGAACAGAGCTAATGATGAGAAAAATCTATAAGATAGCGTTTGTGTCGCTGAAGAAAAGGTAAAAGTGGATGCTAAGGGTCCTTCACTTTGAGAACGAAAAACCTAATTTAGTCCACGGCGGAGTGACTGGAAAGTCATGGGCTGAAGTTTTGGGTAGGGCAGAGAGGGTGGGGTAGGGGGCGGATTAGCAGGTAGACACTCTTCTTCTCTGGCTATTATGAATGAAAACTGTCAGGGAATTAACTATTATTAGCACCGCGTCTTACTACCCTTTCGGGCTATACGGACTTACGCTAATGTGTAATGGTAGGGTGACTGTGAGATGAAATGGAGGACCTACAGCTTAACGTGAGATCCGAACCACAGTGGAGGCCTGGCATTCCACACATTCACAAGTTGGGATTAATACACGTCTTGTCAGAGGTGAAGGAAGGTTTGGCAATTAGAAAATCTATTCCGGACCGAGGATTGAACCCTGGACCCCCCAGCAGAGAAGTCTGACAACAACTTACCCCTAGACCGCCAGTTCACTCAGGGACCGAACTAAGCCATCTGTTCATTTTTAAATTTAACCTTAACTTGATTTAAACACCAAGCTCATTTACTTTGTTTTGACGATGAATGGTGGTCAGAGTTCAAATTCCGAGTGGGTAAACAAATGATGCATCTTTCTAAATGTTTTCCCTTTGTTCCTCCATAAATGTGGGTACATTTCCTGTTTTAGATATTTCTCATCATTAACACATTAGTGCAATTAATATAAATATAAATATGAATTACACTAAGTGTGATATACACAGATATGCCAAACTATTAGAGTGGAGGGAAAGGGGGGGGGATTGTTGTATTCAAAGCATTATCTCTACACGATGTCGCATACCAGTATTTGTTAATTACGGTTATAGCCCCATCTACATACATCTGGACACGGGAATTGAACTTGTGACCTACAAACTATGTTTCGATAGTTGTTATAAAACTAATTCGCTATGTCTGAACAAAGAGGGGAAAATACATTAGAAAAAAACATTTGGCAATAAAGAACATAAACAAAGAGTGATTGAAAATATATGCCTAAATGTGTGTTATGATTGTGGAAAGGGGGAGGGGGAGAGGAAGAGGTGGAATATTGATGGAGACATTCTGTGCACAAATGCACATATTGTTAGTGTCCATCTGGACATGTTTGTAACCTGAACCTTGCTAATACAGTAGTGGATCTCAATTTATGATACGTGATAACATTGTAGGTTGTCGTTGCTATTCTTTCTTTCTCTTTCCTTTTTTTTTAGCACCGTGTGTCTTACTACCTGTTCAGTTTATACGCCTTTGTACCAAGTACTCTAATCTTAAATCTAGGACAGACACAAAACCCATCCTCCGGCTGTCAATTCATCACTGTGAAAGGGTAAACCCACATTCCAACAATGATACATTTATCGACCATGCCAAAGATCGAACCCGGGACCTTTAGCTCCGTAAGTGGACGCACTACCGACTGAGCTAAGCTTTTTGATTTTCTATCACGATAATAATTTTCTTTAAAGTTATATCCACAAACAAATTTATATATTTTTTATGCAAAGGGTTCATATGTTTAAAAAAAAAAGGCGGGGAGGGGGTAAAGCATAAACTTTCTCGCTACTGTAAAGGAAAAAAGAGATATTTAATTTACTTAAATCTCGTAAGATATTTGAAACGAGATAATAGACATTGCTGCACATTCTACCGAAGAGCATAAACGAAATAATATAAACTGTTAGAGGAAAGAGGAACATCACACCCACAGAGCATTACAGCAATTTACAAATTTAAATACTTCTGTAATATATAATATATTTTATNGCTGGATTTTGTATGCCAATACCTACTGTGGCCGATAAAAGTTATGTTACAGTAACGATACGACTTACTTTACAATATATTATGCATTAACTTTGGAAAAATTCGCGCTGTGTGCCCGGTAAAACTGCATTCATGCAATACGCTAGCGCAGCAATAAAGCACCACGCTCGCCAGACACCGCCACGCCGACGACGGACGAAGATTACCGAATCCAGCCGAGCGCTCGTATACTCGGCTGCGAGTGCGAATGCGAGATTCAAGGCGGCGCACAGTGTGATATTTCAGCAATCTAGCTGGAAAAAAATCAATTTTTCAATTTAACCAAAAGAGTGAAACTATGTTTGTATTCAATTATAGAACATCCCTAGTGTGTGTGTGCGTGATTTGGTTCCCCAAGAAGTGCACGGCATAGTGCTGAGACTTGTCCGAACATGTCTATACTCGCACTTGTCACGCGCAGCCCAAACTCTCTCTGTTAAGTCCTTTTAGTTCGCTAGACCGGTGTACATCCTCCGTGTTCTCCAGTGGTCTATCTATATTACAGTTATTATTTTCATTGTTTTAACTTATTATTAAGTGATTTATATTTTTCAAAATTATATTTTACTGACCCGGAGACAACTTTTGAAAACGTGAGTAATTTTCACTTAATATAAAAGCTTTTTTTTAAAATTATAAGTAGGTTTCAGTATATTATACCACTTTATACAGCGTGGCTGCTATACACAAATTAAAGCTAGTTCTTTCATATATTCAAAACACAAAAAAAGTTTTGCGCAAATTTGCGCACTAAATTTTTTTTCATTACTTACAGAATGAATCCGCCAATTACTCGTAAATCCTTATTTTACATATGGGTGGAAAATTCGAGGAACTCGAGATTCTAAGCCATTTTAGCTTTTATTTTGCAAGAATTGAACAACTCATCGTTTTCTGAAACTGCTCTAAAAAGTATTAAAGCAACAATAAGGAATTTTTGTCAAAAAATTGAAAAGAGATGGGATAAAGTGGCAAGATATCAAGAGCGGCTCCTGAATGACTATTCATCCTGGCTTCAAGGAGATATTACATTTCCTGCGGTTGTGTTTCAAGCTTTCCCAAGTACTTCAACACAAGATGGTGCCATTAACAGGCCTGGTAGGCCTAAAAAGCTTTTTAGTAGCTGTGGTCTTAAGGCTAGATCACTAAAAGTAAAAAGACTTATTGACTCAACCACCCATGATGAACTGTTGATGGGCATAGAAATGAAATTACGGAAAGAAGGGAAAAGGGACTCCGCAGCTATAGTTAAAGAGCTCTGTTTTCCATCTCCAAAAAGAGGTACAACAATCAAAAAGGGACGCAAGTTTTTACATCAAAAGCTGGCTTTACTATCTGCCGATCAAGCACTTGCTTTAATAGTGGATGCCAATCTTTCAACACGCCAGTAAAACCTCATACGCCAACAGGCCAAAGACTTAAATTGTAAATTATATCCACCTTATTACAAGGTTAAGGAAGCTAAACAGTTATGTTATCCTCCTGGAATTACCATAACAGAAACAACAGCCTAAATACCACTCCAATCGCTGATTTACCACACAGTATCACGGTTATGTAACGTTAAACAAATAATAGAGAGTTTGTGTTTGCCCGAGAATAGTACTCTCAACATAATCATAAAATGGGGTTGCGATGGGGCAGATCAAAATAGATACCG